>JAPZLL010000005.1:0-238291 GCA_036250225.1 Cercophora sp. LCS_1 | reverse complement strand
AAATTACCAAATAAACCCGAAACCCCCCCCCCCCCCCCCCCAAAAAAAAAAAAAAAAAAAAAAAAAAAAAACCAAAAAAAACGAGGGCAAAGGAAAAAAAAACGAGCATGAGAAACAAAAAGAACGCTCTTTCCTCCCGGGCCTATTTACTAGTCGCATCGGGACACAAGAGTATGTAAAACGAGGTAAACCGGCCCCGAAGACAAGATCCCCCACTCTTTTCCATCCCCGGGACATTAAAATCTCCAGCTACTCCCAGTCGTGACACGCAGCTGCCAGAGCTCTTTCGGTACCTGACTGTTTTGTCAAACCCCCGCTGCTCTCCTCTGCGCCGTGAAAATGAAACAGTAGCACCACCAGCTCAGACATGGCCAAAGGCAGGTCGTACAAGCATATTCTTGTTACAAAGCCAATTATACTGGGTATCATAGGAGCAGAAAGATGACGAAGTGAAAACGCGTCGACCAATTCCCGCACCACGGTTAAATGTATGAGATGCCTCTGCGGTGGACTGCCTTCTGTCCCATATAAATACTGTATGTGGCGACATCCTGTAAATACGTTAGCATGCTGTTTTTGGGGCGGAATTGTGCTGGAACATACCCTTGTAATGACAGAACCGGCGCCAATCGTTGAGCCTCTGCCGATTCTGACTCCTGGGAGGATGACCACGTTTGCCGCGATCCACACGTCATCCTCGATGACGACGGGCTTTCCGTATTGCGTCCCACTGTTGCCTGCCCGACGTCGGGGATCGGTGCTGCAAGTGCCCGTGTAGATGCACACGTTGGGGCTGATGATGACGTTGTTTCCGATGCGCACTTCGCACACGTCGTTGATCAAACAGTTCCGGCCGATCGACACGTTATTTCCGATCTGGATGTTGTAGCCATAATCGCAGTTGAACGGCGCTTCCACCACAGCGTTCTCCCCAACGACACCCGTTCTCGTCACGGGCGACAAGGCTGTGGGAGAAAGATGGACACCCTCCCGAGGATGCAAGATGTCGCGGAATAACCTTGCGCGCTCGCCTGGTGACACGCCGATGTTGGGATTGGTCGAGTTGTTGAATCGCCAGCAAGCAGCGTTACACCTCTCGCGCTCCAGAACGAGCTCCTTGTCGAAGGGGTAGTAGGGACGACAACCAAGCATCTCCTCCTTTTCCCGACGTGGCCTATCAGAGGGAAACTGCGTGTGAGACAGAGCCAACTGAGCGGTGGCCTGCACGCTGTTGGAAGGAGGCTGCGAGGTCATGATGGTGGGATTGGGAGGAGTGTTGGTGCGGTTGCCGTGGAGACTGTAAGGAGGCTGCGTCTGGACCGCACTCTGGGGAGGCGCCCCCTGATGATCAGGTTCGGTCCTGGTGAGATCGTGCAGCGGTGGGACGCGTTGGTACTCTTTTGGTGTGCGGTCCGAGAAAGCCGTCGTCGGCGCTGCGCTGACAGGTGTAGGGAATACGTTGGCAGTTGCCGACGTCGCATACGACAGGGCCGAGAGCTTGTTGTCGGGGGTACCTACAGACGCACTCGGGATGGTGGAGGCTGTTGGCCTATCGTCGTCACTGTGCAGCGGCCGGCCCTGAGGAGGCGTGATGCGTAGCGAGGGCTGGGACCGGTTATATGCGACAGGATCCCGCTTGGATGGGTGGAGCATGGGCGGATTTCCGTACGGCGGCTGCTGATGCTGCGGGTTTGGCATCCCATACGCGCCAGGGGGCACGTAGTTTGGATCCTTGGATTCAATGTTCACCTGCGCTGGTTTGCTCTCAGGCTTAGGCCACGTCCCACGCTGCGGCGGGTAACCGGCGCAGACGAATCCTCCTCGAATACAGTTGCTACCTGCGCGGAATGTCAGCACCGCAGCTGGGCACAGTTCGTGGATCCATCTTCTGGCCAGGCCAAAAACATCAATGCATAACTTACATTCGGGTTTTCCCTCATCGCACTTCTTCTTTCGCTTCCTGCACGTTAAGCAGCCCGTCTTAGTGCGGTTGCTAAAGTTGCGCTTCCTCTTCTTGGGGTCTGACTGGATCACGCCGTCTCGTCGATGCTCAGGGGTATATGGCCCCGAGTAGCCCTGGTCTTCGCCGTCGGAGTTTTGACCACCGTAGTCACTCGTTGCCCTCCTCAGCGACTCGCCCAGCTCCCGCTCGTCAGACTGTGCGGAAACAGGGCCGGCTGAATAGGGCCCCTCGTAGCTGGAATTCCGCTCGTCCCTCTGGTGAGACTGGTGCCAATGCTCGCTGCCTTCGCGCCCTTCGTCGCCGTAACCTCCCCGGTAGCCGTCCTTTTGCGGCGTCCCGTATCGATCTCGGTCACGTGATTCTGACTGAGGCCGATGTAACCCTTGACCGTCTGGACGCTCAAGTGGCGATGGCTGGTGCTCTCTTCGTGGCGAGTCTGACGAAGCGCGCTTGCGCTTGTTGGGATTCTCGTTCTCTGGATAGCCGCCCGAGGAATACGGTAACCTGTCGTGACTTGGGCCACCTGTCCAGCCCTCTCGGTCCATTTGGTTTGCTGATGGCTCGGCAGCTGTTCTGGCCTCGCCGTTTGGGGTCTGTCCATTCGCTCTTTCGAATTCAGTCGCGCCGTTGATTCCGTCTGTGGCCTTGGGTGAGCCCCCGTTAAGGGCGGTAAACGTGGCCATCTTCATTCGAGATTTTGGGTTTTGATTAGTGCACTGTCGTTGCTCCAGATCGAGCGCGACCACGAAGCCGGGCGCGTTGAGCTGTGGCGCAAGGTTGAAGGCGGGCAGAGACAAAAATGTTGTCAGCAAGTCGACGACAGCTGAGCAAAATGGCGGATGCGGATTCGGATGCGGATCCCCCGCAAAAAAGTTGTGAGCCTGAAACGCCTGCTCTTGCTCGGCAGGCTGGAGGTGACGAAGCGTCCGTGGTGGCGTAAAGCGACGACGAGCGGGGAGCAGCGGTAATAAGCAGCGTCAAGCTTCACCGCGCGTGAGTTTGCGGATCGCGGGTTGTGGCAACTTTGGACCGGAGCCTCAGCTGTGGGAGATAAATGAATGAAATGCCTGAAAAGGGCGAAAAGCCAAATTCGGGTTGTGAGCAAGTCCAAGCAAGGACTGTGCGGGCGGTGCGAACCGGCGATATGCGACGGCCCGGTGCTGGTTCCGGGACTCGTGCTGAACTGGCCACTGGCCGTGGAGCGGTTGACCACGCAAAGACCCTCGCCGGCTCTTGTCAATCGTGGTGAATCAAGCGTTACCAAAGTGTGATCAGCCTGCAGGTTTTTTTTTTTTTTTTTTAGAGAAGATGCGCCAGTCCGAATCGAAAGACGGGGATGGGGCCTTTTTTTCGCGTCTGTCCAGTTCAGGTCTTGCGAAGCCGCGCGGGCTTGGCTTCGTCGACTGCGCTAGCGCTGGCACTGACAGGCCTGGCGTGTGGTGCCCTGTGCCCTTAGGCTTGCCGCAGCGACCAGAAGTTGAGTTATCGCCAATCCTTGGGCGGTGGGCGCGATGCGGTGAGTTCCTGAATCCCACTGCAGAATCAATCGATGATTCTTCGTCCCTCACTCGCTGCTCACTCTTGCCCTTGCTTCCGCGGCTGTCGGCTGTCGGTTGTCGGCTGTCGGGCGCTGCAAAAATGAAGGTGCTGGCGACGCTTTTCGGATCGATGGCGAGCTTCAAGGAAACGACAATGGTTCAGTGTCCTGCACCGTATGACACGTCAGAGACACATAAATCGGCCGCTGCGTGAGGATATCTGATTTGCGCGGCGCGGGAGACAAATGCCGGGTTTGTCGAATTTTGTTCTGCCCCCGGCAGAAACTGTTGGACAAAGCCACAAAACGAAACCCAACAAGTCTTCTCTTCGCGGTATCCGACCAGGCGGCAAGATCCAAACGGCGCCCGCGATATCGAAGTCTTCGAGGTGGACGATGAGGTCGCAAATTGTGGCGCTTGCCTTTTTTTGACGCGCGATTACGCTTTGCTGCGCCTGTTGAAAAAAAAAAGGCGAGGAGCAAAGCTGTGGCCAAGCTGAGAAATCGGTACGCGGCGTAGAGCGCTGTTTGTATGTACTCGGATTAGATTCCAGATTGCGGTGGAAAGGCTCGACGGCTCGTCGTCTACAGATGAACGCGCTCGACAGACGACGGCAACCGACGGCACGAAATCGGTGAAAGTGATCAAGGGAGAAGGATGACAAAGTCGAGGTCGGCGCTGTTCTCATCAAGTACCTGAGCGGCTGCAGAAAGGTGACCGACCGCAGCGGGCGAGCGTCAAGGTCTTCGGGGCGGCTGGGGGGGATGTACCAGGTCACACAGACTTCGCGGGTAGCGGGTAGCCGGGCAGACTGGGGTGTGGCGGCCAAGACCGGGCAGGCAAAGCAAGGCGTCGCAAACGTGACGGGATGCGATGTATGTCTGCGGTAGCGTCCGGGTGGGAAAAGGTCAAGATGCAGACAGCGGAAGAAAGAGCGCGAGGTCTTTCTTCTCGTCTTCGTTTTCCTGCCGCTACAACGGCGACGGAGCCTTGACAGTGTGGGCAGCAAACACCATGCACGCATGCGAGCAAGGGCTCAAAGTGGGCGACGCTCGACCTTGTACAATACAATATACCGTGCAGGAGCTCCACTGGACACGATGTGCTGCCGGCGGACCTTGGTCGCTAAGCCCAGGAGGGGACCGGGAAACACGCGCACGATTGGGCGGCACGGCGTCTGGCCGAGTCTGCTCACCCGAATCGATCTTGTACCGGTACCTCGCTGCTGTCGCTTCGCACCTTGTGTTGGCGCAGGGGTCCGCACGCCACCTTTGGGGAAGCTGTGAACAACAGCGGATGGTCTTTCCCTCCCGTGGTGATGAGCGGCCGGGCCAGGCATTTGCAGACCCTTGTTTGGACGGTGACAGGGATCAAGTCCCCACAGCCTACGAAAGTGACGAGACGAGCCAGCGAGGAACATCCAGCAGCAACATCATCTCATCACTTCAACACCGCGCGCTAGCCCCGGCTTCATCACCACCCATCTCGCTCCTCTTTCTCCCATTTCCCCGCCCAAGGGGAATCTGTGCTCTGTGCTCTCCCAGGTGCGGCTTGTCGGCATGCAAGCCGGCCACTGCGGTGGTCGGTCTGTAAACACCAACATCCGGTCTCTCAGCTGTCGATTTGCGGCACAAACAGGCCCCGCTGCCGTCGGTCAACGGTAGTTCTAACACGATTCGCATTGGCCTCCTCTGGCGATCCATCATCGACAGTTGGGCAGACAAGCGACCGAGCCGCGGGGTGCTTGGAAATAGCCCACTCCTTGTCGACTCTTGTCAACGGGTTCGCTCATGGCGGCTAAGGCACCATGCAAGCACGACGGGATGACTCGGAGGAGACTGGAGTCTTGTTCGCTAGGTACCAAATACACCTCACATATTGCTTATTGTGTTTTGATGACATGCGCATCAGCGGCTGTCGTCTGTCGTTCCGCCGTGTCACAACGGTCTTCCCACCAGGCAGGTGTGAGCCTGCCTTCTGAGACCGGTCTTTGCGGCCTTGGTGGAGCCAAAAACAATCGACGCCCATGTGCAATGGCTGGTTGGTAAAGCTGCAGGCCTCACGCACGGGTCTGCATCTTGCTAAAAACTACTCGCGATGCCGTTGCCATTTTCGCTAATCCTTCGGAGCACATTTGGTCGCCCAAACTAAGATCTGGAAAAGGGCGCGACCAACAAGATTCAGTCTAAATCGGCCTCGAAATCATCCGAGTAGGGATATAACCATCCTCGCGGGACTTGGACCGTCTAGAAGGAGCTGCGAGGCATTCCAGCCCCCATGTATAGGTGGGGCGCGTTAAAGGTGCGGCCGCCCGTCGCTGTGATTTGCCAGGGTGTCGAGGATGACCAGCATCGACTACTGTCGCAGATGGCCCGTTTGTGTGCATGCGTGCCAGACTTTGGTCCAGTTCACGATGGCATGCATACCATAACGAGACGAGCCTCCCCTCGCTCCCGCTCTCTTCATCAGTCCCCTGCAGCACGAGGGCAACAGAGTCGCCAGTCAGGAATCTCGCCCAACTTGCAGACCCGCCAACACCTAGAATAGCTAGCTCCCATGTGGATTTCTGTTCCCATCTGCCAACGGCACCCACACAGATCTTGGGCCAAGTTTCTTTGGTCTGATGCACTGGGAAGTGAGCCAGGGTGGAGCTGACCACCAGAGCAAGCTGGGATTCCTGATCCCGTCAACCCCGACCCCGCCTCCGCCAGCCAACCAGAGAAATCAGGCAGGAGATCATTGCCGGCGGGTGTGGTGATGAAGCGTGTGAACCGAGTGAAGCGAGTCCAAGTCTCACGGCTTGAGGGCCAATGAAGGGGCTGTAGACAGGGGGAATCCCTCATGCAATTTGGCGCGTGTGTCTTCTCTTCCCATGTCCTTCGATCTGAGCACACCCCCGCGTTTAACGGATGCGCATGTTCCTAGTGAGCGCGGCAGCAGCACGGCAGCAAGCGCATGAAAGGTATTGATTTTGGCGCAGCATCCGAGTCACAGCAGAAGTCCTCGTATCCAACAAGTGTCGGTCATTGAGTGGTTTGCCGCGACGGCAGCGTCGCGGCCCATCCCCGTGGCAAGCCTTTTCCCCCTTCTCATCGTCGCCATCAGAGCGGGACGCAACGCGCAAACGTGCTGTCGTCCGTAGAATGCCTCGGCTGAAACTCCCGCATATTTGGTGGATTGCAACTCGAGAGGGGCCAAGTGCCTGCGTCGCGGGCCATGCCACCACCACCACTGCTGCCGCCAGTCCATCCCATCTCGCCGAGCAGCCTGAGAGAACTGGGGAGCATGGCTGTCATTGAGTTAGCTTCGTTGTCTCCACGACGGTAACATTGAGTTTGAAACCACAAACCCCTCCAAGATATGACACCCAGGAGGGGTGACAAGGATCAGCCCCATGGGTATAATTTTAGTAACAATACCCGCAATCTGGTCGCAATCTTGATGCTTTAACGTCTTAATATCTCGCTCACTTCCTTGAGGCAAACGAGTGAGCCGTCGCAATCCCCTCTCAATCCTGCTTCGTTCCTCCTCGCCCGAAGACGCAATCCGCGGGAGGACGGGGCGCCTGTTGCACCTCCAGATACCCGTTGACGACCGCAGCTGAATCGACGGGCGGAAGAAGTCAGAGGACCAAACTAGCGTATCAAGACCCCGCTCCTCCGTGAAGTTGAGGTGCATCGCAGTTGGTGACGAATGATTTTAAGCGGACTCTGTCGCCTCATTGGACGGAAATCAGTGCGCGCGAGCCTATGGGAATAGCAATCCCGTCGCGGAGGAAAAGGGGATTAGCACGCGGAAATTCCATTCTTAGAAACAGAGATGAGATGCAGGACGGCATGCAGACCCGTCGGGTGGTGCGTCCCCCATCCCGTGGCCGGGCCTGCTGAAGCGCGGCTATGGCGACTCGGGGGGCTCCCTTCCACAGTGCTGCACGAGGAGAGCGAGTTTGCGAGCGTCCTAGCGGCATGCGGTGGGTCGCAACGTCGAAAGGTGCTCATTGCTTCTGATGGTTCAGCAACGAGAGACCACGGATAAGCGGTGCTAAGGTACTGGAGGACGGCTGTGGATGTTCCGCAAACTACTATTGTATCCCGCAACCTGGAATCCAGACCGAAGGTAACCCAACGATGCGTTTGCGTGTGGGGAGACCCCTCTGGTGCCATCACCGTTGTTGCTAGAGCGGTGAAGATGCCCAAGGGAAGGGACAACAACCGCTCTTCCTAGCTCCGATCGAATTGTGGGCGGTGAACTAGATCATGGTGCATAGTCGCCGCGCCAAGACCGCTGGGTAAGATCCGGGGGACTGAAGCTTGAAATCCGGAGGTGTTGAAGCACAGAATGCGATGAGGTGGCGCAGTGTGCCGACTGCAGTTGCTCTTGAAGTCTTGAGATACCGATAGTCAAGATTGACCCGACAGGAAGGATTGAACGATGAATGGTCCAGGAGCGACGTTTTTTGGACAATTGTGAGGAAACACAGTGTTGATGCTGGCTTCTGCTTTTGGTGCACACGGCCGACAATGCAAACCTAAAAACGGATCCTTCTGTTTTTGGAGCACGGCATCTGGCCTCGTGGGCTCATGAGAGAAGCCTGCCAAAAGCGGTCTGGGGCCAAGATACCCGTCCTTGGCGGTCTGTTCCAGGTGAACTCGGCGGGGAGAGGGACGGCGACGGCCTACCAAAGTGTGTCAGCTCCCCACCCTCCCGTCTCTTATCGACTGGAGATATTCGTGCCGGCTACGGGGTAGGTACTTTGCATAGAACCAACTTGCACTCTCATCAATCGCTGAGCAACAATGTCGCTTCCCAAGTGATAGGCACCGCTCAATTCGCCCTGCTCGTGGTCTGCAAAGAGCAACGAATCCATGCTCTGATACCTTAATTGACCTGATGTCGACGGGGATGGCAAATCACGGCGACACGCCCCGCGAGCTTACCGCCCTCTCAGGTGCTCTCGGAAGCTTGGGCGCTACCTGCCTAGGGGGTACCCGCCCAAAAAATTCGATAACATTTCCACGCTCGATGACTTCTCATGCCAAATATCCGCCCTCTGCCCTACGCGTTCAAGCCGGCGTCTAACCCGTTTCTCTAGGCCACCACGACTGAGGAGATGTACGGCCACTCGGGCCGCAGTCTGCGTGGTTCTTCTGTGGAGGGTCACTGACAGCATCCCCCAAAGATACCTAGTTTGCATGTCCAAGGCGACGACAAGCAAACCGGCTGAGTGGCCCACATCCGTCCAGGCGAAACGCCGTAGCTGTGCTTCGGGCGGCTTTCCCCGCGGTCTGACATCGGCGGTCCGGTCGATTGGCCCGTCCGGCTTCTTGGTTCCCTGAGGCTCCCGATGGCTGTCTCCCACGGACGGGAGATGGGCGATTACGCGACCGACCTTGGCGCCGAATCGATGCAGGACCAGCGAGGCTCTGCGTCGCAAACGCCGTATGGCGCTTACCTCCGCCTGGGGACTGGGACCCCGAACATATCCCCGGCTGTCATTGGCCAGCCGCCCCAGCAAGCATGACGGCAAAGGACAAAAATAGCCCGCGAGCCCAACAAAGACTCGGTGCCGAGCTGGAGCGTTTCGAAACGCTGACAGGCACGGCATGGTGATATCATCGCGCTTCTGGGAGGCATTCCAAATGTCTGGCAGCGGCCCATGCTGCCTTACCCCGGCATCGGGGACGTGAAGCCCCATCTCGACAGCTCGCCCTAGGCGCTTGTAACTCATTCGACCAGTCGGCGCCCTGCGGCAACGATCACCGTCCTCGCGAATCTAGACGCCGCACACTGCCCAGGGCATCGTTGCGCCATTGCCGTCCATGCGCCCGGGTGAGCGTCTGCGCTAGATGCCCCTATTGGACCTGCAGACTGAGATCTGGAAAAGCAGCATCCCCTGCCCTCAACATCGTTCAGACGACACTGGGCGAGGTACCGATACCTCGTCTCGCGGCGAGGCAAGATTGTACCTGCATCTCTGATCGGCCCCACTTTCAACGTCGTCGCTCCCTCAAATCCCCGAGACGCCTCTCCAGCCTCATCAGGGGTGCCTGGAAACGCCCTGCGGGCCTGCTGATGAACTACACGACAGCCCTGCCATACAGACAAGAGGGCACCACGAACTGGCGCTCAGCAAGAGCGGCCTCACACGTGTTCATGGCCAAGTACGCTGAAGCATGGATCTTGTGTCTCAATCTTCAGATCGACGCGATTCACTGCCGGCCGGCCCGTTCACACTATCCACGTAGCCAAGCGGCTATCCTGTATCAATGCGTCGCACGCTAGTGACTCCCCGCGGTTACCTGCATTTCTTCATTCCCATATACACCTCTCTCCTCTTCTGATTGTCTTGATGGACCCTGGGCAATCTCCTCTCGGGGTTAAGCGATTACCACCCCTGAGCGCATGTATGATGACATGGCAACGGAAAGGTGAAGACGCCTTTGCCAACCACCAATACAGAGGTGGGAAAGACTTGTTCTCCTCTTCATCTTACTGACAGGGATATATCCTGCAAGATCCGTGCCTGGGTACAGCGTCAATGTACGATCTCGATCTGCAAGAACGTACGCACAGATGACTTCTGGGGTTTCGATACTACCTTACCTTACTCAATGGGAGGGTGCCTCGAAGTAACTGATCATGACGGAAAGCCGCGCGGGTTTGCGTCGCCTGAGCCACCTTGGCATTTGAGATACGTACGCTTCGCCCCTATTCCCGAATGTGATCTATCGACGGGCGGGAACCAACCGGGGGAGCTCCCTTCCCGCCAGGAAGAGAAGCAAAGCTTTGTGATGGGTTATGTGCGTGGTATCGTACCTCAACGGGTTATCATCTGCGGCGAAGACGGAACTTCATCTTGGGCTTGAGGTAATGTCCCTTTTTTGCGCAACTGGGGTTTCTTTAGCTTTGAAAACAGCTTGGGGACGTTTTCGTGGGCTAGGGGCGCGGTGCGTGGGTGAACTTGACTGGGAAAATTGCATGCCGACAGGCGAGACACTACCTTGCCATGAGGTATCTATTTTTCACCTTGGTATAGTTGGCATCGTTGGCGAAGGCCGGCGTTGCTGCTCAACAGTTCAACACTAGCAGTAGTGAGATACAGTCAGGCATACCGTACGTTTCCGGAAGCGCTGCTACCTACTGAGTTCATTTCGTGAGCACAGCCCCTATGGTCAGGCAGGAGGAGTGAGGCTTTCTTGAGAGCTTCAAACCCAACGCAATGTCGGTGAACCCAGATATCTAACGCAGTTGGCTGGTCTTGTTCAGATATCAAGCCTCAATGACGAGCCTGGCGGCTACGTTTTACCTGCGGTATCTTCCCTACCCCGTAAGCTCCGTGGATGTGGTTTTAGGGGTAGACACAGTTAATCCTCAATTTCTTTGATCCCAGGTGCATCTTGGGATTGAGCGACGAGCGGAGACAAAGTTGCGATGTTCTATTCTGCGGAGTGGCTCATACACTGACAATCAAGGGGTCGAGACGCAAAGCCTCGTCAAACTCGTCAAACCAGGGCAGTGGTTCCATTTACACCTTTTCTTTGTCCCGGAGTAGTCGAACGCTTCGACTAGAGTGTTTTGTTTCTTGTGTCGCCGCTAGGACCTGAATTTTAGATGCAGTCTGTTTCTTTATGCATCGTCGTTCTGTGCTCTGGCCGCCCTGAAAAATGGCTTCTGGATTCTACCTCACGGGCTTCCATCAACTCCAGCAAACTCATGTTTCTCTAACACCTAATCTCCACTCCCCCATTGCTCACGGTGAGGTATTTCACCCCCTTATACGGTTTTACTGTCTCCCCGAGACCCCTACTTTTTCTTGGGTCAATGACAATACTCTCTACCCGTAACCCACTCGCAAGCCAACCCTTCACCGCAAAACTCACTGCCGCCGAGCTAGGCATCAGGGCTTTATTCTGTGCCATCCGCTTCTCGTCCCCTCCCCCATCCGGTTCCTTCTTTTTGGCCACTTCCTCCCCGCTCTGGTATGGCTCGTCGTACGCATAGCTCGTGTTAAACCCAAAGCCAGTGGGATCTGATTCAGTATCCTCCTCAGTCATCTGCCCCACAACCGTACACCGCAGCCCAAAGTAAGCTGACCCGGCCGCGAGGTCCTTATTCGGGATACTCCACTCCAAAAACCTATCACCGGGATTGTAATTTGCATCTCCTCGGCTGGGTCGTATCTCGGAGAGGTTTCGCACATCGGCAGGCAATGGAACCGTCACCGTCAAATCTTGTAATGCCGGTGAGCCAGGCAGGCCCACTTGTGGCCCTCCGCCAAAGCCTCGCCCGCCAGAGCCGGCTGTTCCCCTCGAGGTGGCGAAAAAGGTGTTGATGTTGAGTCGAACCTCAAAGTCGGAGCCGGCTGGCCCGAGACCGGTTTTGATCTCGAGCGCAACAGGAAGTTTGAGGTTATGAAGATTTGGTTTACTCAGCTTTGGATCAGAAAAAGGGAGAAGGTCAACCTCGTACCCAGCGAGGATGAAACGGCCGTCGGGAGGGATGAAGCTCAGCTGGCCAGGCTGCTCACGCCAACGGGCGAGCCGGACGCAAGGATGAAAGACGGGGAGCTCTATGAGGCTGTTGAGATTATGCTTGCCCGAGGGACCGTTCAGAGTGACCATGATGTCGGGGACGCCCGAGACTTTGGACGTGAATGCGATGGTGCCGTTCGCAAAGGCGGCGAGGGGACGACCCGAGGGCGCGAGGGTTACCGACAGGGTCTCGACCACGTCTGCGTAGAGCTCGTTGGAGGTGTGGCGGACGTTGGCACGACGCCAGGGGAGGGCAGGGGTCGTTTGAGCGAGGAGGGAAGGGGATGGGGATGGGGAGGTGCCGAAGCTGGATTTGGTGGGGAGGTTTGGTAGGCTCAGGTTGCCCAGGAGCTTGCCCATGAAACCTTCCACCTCGACCAGATCGTGGAGGGCATTTGGTTCGGTCGTATTGACGATGCCGGAATCGCACATCTCTGTGAGGAGTTGCGCAGCGACATCGTAGTTGCTCTCGATCTTGTGGGCGAGGAGGGGTGCGCCTAGGAATTCTTCAAACGAGTCGACGACACGGTGGAGGAATTCGAGGACCAGCAGGGGCTCAACCTCGGAGGAGGATGTCACGAGAAATAGAAGGTTTGCATGGCTGAGGCTGAAGACGAGTGTTGGCGGGTTGGTGTTGGGGAGGTAAATCAAGTTCGGTCGCGGCGCCGGGTGTTCGAGATAGAGGGGCAGGAGGTGTGTCGCTGACAACGGCCGTGATGTGTATGTGTGCGAGAGGATCAGGCTGCTGCGCGAAGGATCAGTGGTGCTGCAGAAATGTCCAGACAGTTTAAGGCATACTTGTGCTCGTCGTAGATATGCAGCGCCTCGATGACGCCGTTCATGGTTGGTTTCTTAGCTGTTGCTGGCCGTAGAGGGGTGTTGACTTGAAGCTCCAAGCACTGACGCAATGCCCCAGCGACAGGCCAACCGGCCCCGACCCCAGCCCACGCAGGCGGTGTGGAGCGGCAGTACCACTTGGCGCGTCGCCCCTGCTTTCACGCGTTGGGCTCAATTAGCAGATTCGGTGACCCAGGATTGTCGTAGGTTCAACCTCGCATTTCACATTCACTATGGCCGGGGACAAGGTGCCCTCGCTTCCAGCTTTGGAGAAGCCAGAAGACTATAAGACACTTCTTAAAGAGGACCGGGGCGATGACTGCCTCGGATGCAAACTTGTTGGTGAGTCGTGTTCTCTCCCATCAACTTCCTGAAGGAAGATTCTAAACCCTTGCGCAGGCGGTGGTGCCTTTCTCGGGCTCGCAACGTACAGCTACATATCGGGGCACTCGCAGCTGGAACAGCAGAAGGCCAAAATTCTTGCGAGCGGTTCCAGGTTTGGCATGCGAAGTAGGCGACTCGGCATCACTGGCATCTCACTAGGCCTTGCCTACCTGGGGTTCTGGAGGATCATGAAATAAACAACAGATATGGCAACCAACCCATCCCCGCTCAGTATATAATAAGCCGAGCCTCGCCATGTTACCGGTGCCTGTTGCTCACGCTTTGCTGTCAGAGGTCAGTGGCCGGTCCATTGGCCGCTTCAAGACTCGAGAGCGAGCCGCCACCCTCGGAGGAGCACACGCTGCTGCCCGTGCGGGCGAGTATGCCATGATGGCCGAGATGGAATGGTATAGTGTTGCGGGCAAGTTGTAAGAATACATTGTACATACTGGTTGCGAACGGTGCATTGTTGACGTTCTTCCGTTTAATAGACCGCTGTCGCTCTATGAGTAGCCGATTTGCCCCAATTCTCCTTCCCGAGGCAATCCCGATCCTTGAGGTTGCGAGCTCTAGACTAGTGCGCATCGCAAGCATCCGTACTGCAACTTCCAACCACCACCCCATGATGCTCTCCCGGTATAGACCGTACCGACCTGTGTCGTACCTACCTTGGTGGGGACTTGACTTTGCTTGGCTGTCATGTCGACCGGACCCTGGGTCAGTGGCTTGGCGCCCCCCTGACCATCGATCAACAACAAACAATGCCCAAAATTCGTGTTTGACTCTTGAAAAGGTCTGACTTGGCGCACTTGAGACACTCTTGGTCCTGTCTCTTGCCGGCTGCCAAGGGCCCAGAGCAGCTGCCAGAGTTCTAGCACCGGGTCTCTCAAGACACACAGCAAACCCTTTCGCCCCGGGGCCTCTGACTTTGTTCAATATCACCAAACAGTAAAACCTGGGAGGCATAATATTCCCACCAATAAGGAAGAGCGGGCTTTGGCTCGGAATTGCCTGCTATAGCTGCAGTCCATGGTTAAAATGGCCAATTAGCAAGCTGGGTAAAAGGGAAAGAGCGCTGGAGGAACGGGTCATCGACGGAGGTGCGCTACTGCTGCACTCGAGCGGTCGAGTTGAGGGATTTTTACCTAAGAATTCGACGACGCAAGGCATGCCTCTTGCCGGTTAAGATATGTGCTTCTGATTGTCTCCAGGTCTGGTCCTTGCTCCGTGTTGTGCGTTGGGCTGAGGAAAAGGGTTAGGGGTTGAGGCTCTAACCGAGGTCAAGAGTGTGCTCTCGTCGTTTTGTCTTGGCGGTCCCGTTTTCCCATCAACGTCAACGACCTTCCAACTTTGGGCGCAACTCGCAATCACGCACGCGACACCAAACCATCAGGTTTCGTTTTTTTTTTAAACCTATAAGAGTCCTGTCAAGACATCAGTTGGCCCATTTTCAAGACGCAACTTCTTGCGATTCCACACCAAATCATGATCTGTCACGCTCAGAGCGCAAAGCTTTGCGGGCAATTTATGTACGACGCTATGTATATACACCTGAACTACAGGAAACGATGGATGACTAAGCTACCTAGGACAGGCAGGTAGGTATACAGGTAGGCATGTACAGAAAGCATCGCCGGGGCCGCCGTCTGGCGTTTTTCCTTCGTCCATTTTCCTTTCCTCCCCGGCCACGCCAACTGCTTTTTCCCTGTGGATGTCCAGAGACTCCAGGCCTGGAACCGCTTAAAGGAGCGAGGGCTTGGAGTTCTTGATGAGCATCTCGAAGTAGGCCTGGTGCCACGAACCGGCCTCGGGCGAGGGCTGGAAGGCATCCGACTTGCCGCAGAAGCTGTCATAGCGGACGGCGGAGCTGTCGCTGGTGCCGTCAGACTCGCCACCGGGCTTGATCCAGACGAAGGCATCGGCAAGCTCGACGCCGGTGTCGGCAGAGGGGTGGCGACCGAAGCCGGCACCGTCGACGTTGCACCAGTTGCCCCACTCCTCACGGAGACCCTGGACACCGCTGCGGCCAGTGTCGACGATGGCGTGGTTGGGCATACCGGCGCTCTTGAGGGCAGCACCGAAGGTGGTGACGTAGGTCTTCTCGTTCTGGCACGCATTGTACTTGGCGTCCGACTTGCTGGAGAACTCACCGGGGGACAGGTCCCTGATTACTGCTATCAGCCGCTGAAGCGCACATTCTCGGCCGGAGAAACTTACCAGGCGTTCCAGCCAGCAACGTTGGTGGCGATACCACGGAACTGCTTGGGCTTGCCAGCGGCGGTATAGGCCTTGGCGAGCTCCTGAGCACCGGGCTTGAGGTTGGCGTCCCAGCCGAGCCAGCCGCCGTGGCCCGCATCGATGTACTGGACGACGTTGGGAAGGTTGAGGGTCTTGAGGGCATACGCAACACCGTCGCGGTAGCCGGCGGCCGAGTTCTTGCAAGCCTGAACGTCGGAGTTGGTGACAAGGTTGGGGAGCGAGTCGGGCTCGATGACGAGGGCAAAGGCCGTGTTGGGGTGGGCCTTGATGATCGAGGCGATCTCTGTTGGGAACGTCAGTCATCCGCCTCTCGTCACACAATCACCGCTGTACGGGGCACTTACTGTCGATGTACTCGGACTTGTAGCGGGGGAGCTCGCCAACCTTCAGCTCACCGTTGGACGCCTTGGCGGCGCAGTCACGGCCGGGAAGATCGTAGACGACGACACCGAGGATGTGTTCGCAAGGGACATCGGAGATGGCGGGCTCGAGCCTGTCGACGTTGGCGATGGTGTCGAGCCAGACGAAGGAGCCGATGTCGGCAACCTTGCGGGCAGCAGCCTTGTACGACTCATCGCTGAAGGCGGGGATGGCAAACTCCTCGATCTCCTTGCGGTAGAAGTTGTTGGCGTGGAGCGTGTACTTCTTGAACACGTTGGTGCTGGCGTCGAGGGTGACAGCGGACGCGCAACCGGCAGCCTGGCGAGGCAGCTCCTTGGTGGTGGTGGACGGGGCGGCGGCGGCCGAGGCGGCGAAGGCCAACACGGCGGACTGGGAGAACTTCATGTTGGGCGACTGCTGGTATGCACACTTCACGGCTGCAGATGAAGTGGATGGCCTCGATGTCGAGTCTTTTTCAGAACGACGGGGGGTGGCCGACCTTTATACCGGGACCAGCCATCTTGGCAGATGCCGAGTGCCCCTGGCGAGCTTCCAGGAGACGAGCGAAGACATCGCCCGGGCTGGCCCTTGCCGCCTCCCTCCATGGTTCGAGAAACTGGGCTCACCGTCACCGCAATCAGGAAGACAGGGCCGTCAGGCGCGGGACCACAGGCTCGGCCAGGAAGTTCCGAGGGAGCTGCCTGAGCCGCCGCCGAGCAATCGCCGCTGGATATGGGAAGCGGGGCTGCTGCCAGATGCCGAGCTAGACGAGTGGCCTGGCTCCAGATCTCATCGACTCTCCCATGCTCTCTCATATGGCTCTTCATTTGCGCTCCGTCCATGGGCGCCGTGCCGCCTCTCCATTGGTCGCGAGGGCAGCGAAAAAGTGTGGGGAAGTGTGGACGGTTGTGGCAATCTGGGGTATTATCCCACCTCATGCACGTCCCTTCATCCTCCGCTTTAGGTCATCTGGCGGCCGGTGCGAACGGGGGCGCGGCGCTCGGGGAACGGGATCCCTTGCAGCGCCGTCGTCGATGCCCATCTAATAAGGTTGTGGGGAAGCGCCCAGCACGCGGCCAGCGCTGGCATTGGGGTCGACATGACGGCCAGCCGTGTTGGAGGCACCGCAACCGCCTGCCAAGACAATATGCGGAGACGGAGCAAGTTGTTACGGCTGGATGAATGTGTCGACGACATGGTGCCATCGCCGGCGCAGGCGCTCATATGACCGTGTGGTGGCGAGCATTCACGCAGCTCTATTGCCCTCCCTCGCATCTACCGGTGTCTCACGAGACCGTGCGGTGCAACAGCCATTACCCTGACGGTATATCGACATATCCCTCCGGGTACATGTGCAATCCCCTCACGGTCGTATGCGATCGGGACTTTTTGACTGACAGGTGCGGGGGAGGACCGCCCAGTCGCCAGGCGTGTAGGGCTTGATGCACTGTGTGGTGCCTGACGGGGCCTCGCCAGCGATTGACCACTCACCACTTCGCTCGGGAAGCTCTCTAGGCTACTCCATAGCGCCAAGCGGCAGTTGATGGGTTAATATGTGCCATGGCCTGAAACAGCCGCGGCGATTTGCTGTGGCTTATAGTGAGCCCATTAAACCGCAAAGTATTAGCCGGCATTGGAAGCCCCAGATCCACGGGAACTAATGGCAGACAACTCTGCCGCCGCAATCACAACACACAAAAAGGGGCCCATCCGAACCTCTGTCGCGGCCTCTGCTTGCCCGGCTAAACGGCCGGCGCCTTTTCCATTGCTCTCGGCTGTCTGTTTTGCTGGCACGGAGGGAGCACCGGCACGGTAACCCAAAACGGACCTGGGTCTTTTTTACACGGCAGCCCTGGCGACGGACGCCTTGATGAAAGTCGTCCGGAGCGAACATGGACAATAATTTTCCGACGCCATCCCATGTCGTTTTGTGTCATGGGGTTCTTTTTTTTCGCCTTTGCCGTGCAGCGGTGCCGCTCCTCTCACCGCGGTTTCGTACCACTTCCATCCCGGGCCCCATCCTTGTTTATTGGGCTTGCCCAGTCTGGTGGATTTTCTTTTCATCTGGCACTCGCGGCGCCACGCCCGGGATATGAGATGAGAACGGGCCCGGCGCGGGTTTCCCTTTCGTCTCAGCGTCTGTGTCCTTTGGGGATGTTGGTTGATCATTTCCTCCGGCCTCTCTCTGGCAGCTGAGCTGGCCCCCACTGCGTACCTAGGTACCTAGGAGAGACGGAGTGGTGAGTTCGCCTTGAGCATGTTTTTGTCTTTGTTATTGTGGGAACCCGGAATCGAAAATCCGGCTAGCTGCACCCATCTATCGAGAAGTCTATCTATCTAATGGGGCCTCTGGCACCGGGGTCTCTCTCGGTTATCCCAGTTGGGTACAAGATCGACAGCGTATGTGCATGTGTGTGTGAGTGTGTTTTGAATTTTCGTGTTGTTCGGAACCTCCTCCCGCAATTCAATTCTTCTTGGCTTCTTTGATCTATTGGAGAAACCTCTTTTGGAGAAGGGGGGAAATGCTTGATGTTCCGAGTCCGATTGCCGGGGAATATCCCAATGTGTCCGTGATGCTGGTAATTCTAGATGCGTGTGTGTTTATGGCCTCCCTCCCGTTTTCCATGGCAAAGCCATATGTGCGGTAGGCGTGTGGATTCGCGAGGACTGGGCAATAAAGGGTCCTTCTCGCGTCGTGGCTTGGGAGCACTTTATCGACTTTGTAAGGTGTTCATGTTCCGGGGGTGCGTCTTGTTCTTTTTAGTATGGGGCGTTATGCAGGTACCGTTGCGGCGTGGGATTTGTGGGATTTGTGGGATTTGTCATCAAGAGGCTGGCTGAGGCAACTTTGTTATTTGGAGGAGGTAATTTGAGGGTCTGGTTCGTGTCATCATTCCCTCGATATGTGGGGTTGGGTGGTGTTTATTTGGGTTCTCGTGGACTTTGCCACTCTGCTAGGCTAGTTGCCGTCTCCCGTTATTGAGTGCTTGGTACCATGTTTGTTTGATGTAACTACCCTCCAGTGGTGGCAGGTCAATTTCACTGCTGAGATTGATTAAACGACGAGATCATACCATATCACTGCTCCCTCGGTTGAGTTGCCATACTCCGTATGGAGTCAACCGTCAAATTTCATATTGCTTTTCAAATACCGAGCATAATGCTAGGTTATTTCTACTCACTCATCTTTATTCCTCCTTGGAGATTCCGACCTGGACTAAATTTCATCTCCATGACCTGTTTGAAAATTCAAGTGATAATTGCTTTGCACAAGCGGGTGTTGTGAACAAGCTGGGTCGGATCATGGAATCTTCTCTAGTTTTTTTAAGTCCTCCTATCGAGCAAATCAAATACAACCATCATTATGGAAACATCATTGATATGTCGTCGTGACTTTGTAAACATTGACTCAGCCCAAGAGGGCTCAACACCTCAACGGTGCTGGAGACTCTCAAGCTCCACACTTCCTTCCTTGATGCCGAGCCGAGTCAACTTGGAAAACGTAAGCTCGTTTTGTCTATCTTAGAATATGGATAGATAGTGGGGGGCACACGAGATGAGCCTGACATGACGAGTTCCTTGATGATGTGTGAATGAAGCGACAAAGTCCAGGAGCATGAATCTTGAACGCTACCGTCGCTAGGAAGACTCGATCTGAACGATTTAAACTGATGTACCCTTTCCTCGATCATCTACTTCGCCGGGCTAAGTTTTCTTTAGCTTGACTAGGTTGTGCTTGAAGATGTTGGTTCGAAGTGGCGCCACCTGATTCACCCATCATGAAGTGGAAGTATTGGATCAAAATTGAAACATGTGTATCTCGTAACTGACGCAAGTTTTTCCCACCCTCTAATACGCCGCTGCTACTATTTGTACATTCAAAACTTCCCAATCACAACAAATCATGGGATATTTTTGCTCAAAGGGCGAGGCGCTGGAATCGCCCTTCACGTGCCCCTGGTCTTCTACTCACTGGCCTTCGGTTCAGAAGTTTAGAAGAAGGGTGGCAGGTAGAAGGGGTAACCGCCATTCTTCATCTTGAAGACGCTCAACAGGAAGCTATACATGAGGAACTGGATGCCGGTCCACGCCAAGATAGCAACACCCTGTGTCTTGGGATCCAGAGTCCTGGGTCCCCTGACAATCAGGGCAATAGTGAGGAAGGAAAGGACGCCGTCTGTTCACTGTAAGCATGGAGACTTGGAAAGAAGACAGGAGACGTACAGATGGCCGCAACGATTTGAGTTTCCATGCCATACTGGTTCTGGAAACCGGCGGCAAAGTAGCTAATCCCGCCTCTTTGATCAGCGGCAACGTAGGGCACCTTTCGGATGTGGTTGAACATGTGGCCGCTGGTGAAGAGGAGGATTGAAATAAGGCTGATGGCCGCCCATGCGTTGCGGTTCTGGATGATGGGAAGGACATAAGGCCAGGCAACAAAGGCGGCCGTGACGCTCCCGGAGAGAATCACACTGGTTACAATCCACTTGACCCAGTTGATCGGCCGCTTGACAGGAGGGTGGGGGCGGTCGGGGAGGTGGCGGGCAAGCCAGGCGTGAACTTGTTCGGCGGCTTGGGGACTATGATGGGTTAGTCAGTGATAATGCGTGGGAGATGGGTTGGACTGACCCGTTCACGAAGTCGTATCGAATGGGTTCAGGAGAGCTGGCAGCATGGGGGCCAGTGGTAGGAGGAAAGAAGAAGAGGACCGGAGCCGTTTGGAGACCGAACTGCGTGGAACGTCAGCGGGAGATTAGACCCAGCAGAGGGCAAGGCCAGAACGTACCGACATGAAGATATCCTTTCCGTCAGTAAAGTCCAAAGTTCCAAAAATGAGGCGTGACCCGGCGTTCTTATCCCCCTTGATCCAGCTCTTCCCGAGGAGGTTCCATTCTGGCTGGAACTCCCGACACAGCTGGCATCCAAACCGAGCTTCGAGAGCCGTGAAGAGCACGGCAACGCTGTAGTCGCGGGGCGCGCTGACAAGCTCCCGGTAGGACGAGTCGACGAGCTTAATCGGGGACGAGGAAAGCGCCTTGGTGTGGTAGTCTTGGAATCGTTCCTCGGTCGACTTCTTTGCGGCGAAAGCCCCGGCCGCGAGGAACACGGAGACGAAAGTAGGCAGCCAGCGCATCTTGACTTTCATGTGCCCAAAGCAGCGGGAAAATAGTGTATACTAGGGGTGTCGTGGAAGGCCAATTGCTCCGTGTTGGCCTTCGTGTCGTCGTCTTCGTCGGCGGTGGAATTGAAGCTTGGCAACCGCGAATGTTAGAGCTTCCCCAGATCTCCAAATCTGTCCTCAGTTCACAGTTGCAGCGGCCTGCTGAAGCGTGGCCGCTCAAGCACGCTAGCCAATCCCTGACGTCGGTGCCAGGTTGCGGGTCAACACATGCACGGGCCAATCCTAGTGGGGGCGGATCCTGTGCGATGCGACTAGACCGTTTCGGGCACATTGTTTACTTGGACTCGTCAGTCGGAGCGGGCAGTTTGCGTCGTTCTTCCTTGATCAACACCACCATCGTTTCCGCGGCTTCCTCGCATCAATTACAACACCGGGTAGAAGTTGATCCTGTATGTTTCTTCTTGCTGAATCGCCACATCCTGGTCTTTCGTGATCGCCATTTTCAGACTCTGCCTCACGGCCTGCGCTCCCATGCCGCAAAAAAGCGCGTCGCCATGTGTAAACATGGACTCTGCAAAGGTGCGCTACCTGCCAGTGTGATGCTTGGGAATCAAGCTGACTTCTCCTTGGCGCAGAGGGCCGACGTGATCCACGATCTCGAAATGAAATACCAGCATCACAGCCACCAGACCACCTTGGTCGTCAAGGATGAGGAATCGCGAAGAATGAAGCTGCGTAGCATGGTGCTCCGTGATGAGAACTCTTCGTTGAAAGATGTCACCAACAAGCGAGAGAACCGCATCAAGGATCTCTTGGAGGAGATCAAAGACACCCGGAGCCAAATGATCAGTCTGCGTGATAAGTGTCGCAGGCAGGACAAGGTGTTGCAGAGCCAGACCCGTCAGATTGCCAACCTCACGGTAAGCCCCTCACCGGATTGACTACTGTGCCCGACGTCTAAAATATAATCAGACCGAGATTGCCGCATTCGGATCCTTGACTCAGGATTCCGCCAAAATGTTGTCCGAGAAGCTCGCCTTGACACGCGAAATCGCCGTTCTGAAGCCTGAGATTGAACATCTCCAGTCCCAACTGGCCCACCAGAAAGACGTTCTGGCCGAGAAGTTGGCTCTCGAGCGTCAGTTTAACACGCTAGAGGTCGAGCTTGCCAACACGAAACGAGCCGCCGAGAAAGCGTCCCGCAAACAAGACCAAGACAGTCAAGACGAAGCCGATCTCCGCAAACAAGTTCAAGAGCTGGAGAAGCAACTTCTCAAGGAGAGGAAGATTGCACAGAAGAACCTCCAGGGCCAAGAGAACAAGAACAACGAGGCAGAAGCCGAGCTGGAGGGGCTCCGGGAACAATTGGCAGCGTTGGAGAAAGGACTTGCTGCTGAGAAGGAAAAGAGGACAGAGATGGAAGAAGAGCTGGAAAATCTTCGACAGACAGCCGCGGAAGCAGAGAAGGCACTGGCTGTGGAGAAACGCAATAATCAGCTCAAGGTTAAAAGCCAGGCTGGGAAGACCTCGGCTATCGATGATGAACTCGCTGAACTCAGGGAGAAGCTCGCCTCGAGTGAAAAGGCATTAGCGGCAGAGAAGAAAGAAAACCAACGACTGCAAAAGGAGCACGAAGACACACTCGCCGATGTTGAGCTTCGTCAGGAGGCTATTAATGCCAAGGTCGAAAAGATGAGGAGCAAACTTCGGGAAACTCAGGAAGAGCTCAAGGAGGCTCGTGCCGATCAGGAAAGGGGACGGATGGCCGTGGTCTCGATGCCCAAGGTCACGACAACCACAGTGCCGCTTAAGAAACCTGCTGCGAAACCGCCCTCCAAGAAGCGACCCGTAAGCCAGATCAGCCTTGAAGAGTCAATCCTGGAGACTCCAGGCCAAGATGACCGAAAGAAGCGCCTTGCTAAGAAGAAGGCCTTTGATCCATCAACACTCGGAAAGTCTGAGTTTTCCATCACACCATTCTTGAACAAGACGATCAATATTAGTGACGAGTCGATGAAGATTGGCGCTGATGAGGCTACCCGCGCAGTCCCGACGCTCCAGCTCCGGAGTGAGGAGGACACCACAACCGCCGTTGACGCGGAGCCTACTGCGACAGAAGTCACCGTAGATGATGAACCCGCGCCGGCGGCGTCTAAACCGGAGAAGAAGCCTCGTGCGAACTCGAAGGCAAAGGTACTCTCTGACGCACCATCATCCAGGAAGAATCTCACATCTCGGAGTTCGAAATCATCCCTGACGGAGTCGACACTGGAAAAAGTAGCCGAGGAGCCAGATGAGGAAGATGAAGGACAGGAAAACCGATCAATGGAGAGCGCAGTCGCAAAGACGGCGGAAGCTAAGGGCGAGGCTGAGCCCAAGAAGAAAAAGCGCAAACTGCTCGGCGCGTCTAACAAGCCGTCGCTGTTTGACGAAGACGAGGGTGAGCGAGTAACAGTGACTAAGAAGCCGCCCAAGGCGGTGCTGGGTGGGCCGAAGGCCAAGGTGATGATGGGAGGAGCGAGGAGTGCGTTTGCTGGGGCTTCGTTTTCGCCCCTAAAACGGGACAAGAGAGGTGTCGGGGCGAGCTTTCTTGCTTGAGAGTCTTTCTGGCGTTAGGCTTGTATGATATCGGAAGCGACGTGGTCGTCGTGAGCATGCATAAGTGGCGTTTGGGTATATTCTTTTTCGGGCTGGGATTGGAACTGGGTCGATCAAGCTGGGGCGCTCAGCTGTTTTATGCTGTAGGGTTATGGGGTATGCCGGTTTGTTGTCAATGGAGGTCATGATCCTTCCAAGCTTGATGCGTGAAATGAATTGCAACAACGTCAGTACGCGGCTAGCATACTTTCTCAGGAATGATGTGCGCGACCAGTAGTCATGTATAGTTTCTTGATCGCCCTCTTCCTGCTTGTTGTTGGACCTGTTGACGACATGCATCGACAAAAGACATGCAATTACAGGGTTGCACCACATTGAGGATTCTAGTCAAAGTAGACACCATGTTCATTCTTGTTGATATAAAAAACTCAAGTTCTATTGCAGAGCTGTTTGAGTCTCTGGCGGTGGTGAGCGCGAGGGGCAACATCCACCGCTTCCGTCGACCTGACCGTTCGAGCTGCACCCGGTAAGGGTTGAGCACATCGCTATATCGAATTTTCGAAACCATTCATCAACCACCGCCCCAACTTATATGTCCAAATCTCAAAACACCATATTCGCCAACCAAACACATTTTGAATCCCTGCTCCAGTCTCAAATCAAATGATGCTCTTTGTAAAACTCATCTCATAACCTCAAACTCACCATGCCGCCACCTCCATGCCGCCTCACCACCCTCCTCCGTCCCTCACCCATCCGCCTCACTCCCTTGTCACAGCAACAACAACAACAACAACAACAACAACCAGCCTCACAACCACTACAAAACCGACCATGTATCTACACTCAACAATCCCGCCCCTCGTCATCAAACTCCCGCTGGAAACTCCGCCAAGGCGCCGACCACTTCGCCCACCAAGCCCGCGTCCAAGGCCTCAAGTCGCGCGCCGCATTTAAACTCCTAGAGATGGACGCTCGGTACCGCCTGTTCAAGCGCAACCAGACCGTTGTCGATCTCGGTTTTGCGCCCGGCAGCTGGTCGCAGGTGGCGCTGGAACGGACGAAGCCGAATGGGCGGGTTGTTGGTATCGACATCATTCCTGCGCAGCCGCCCAAGGGTGTGAGCACGATACAGGGGAATTTTTTGAGTGAGAGTGTGAGGGGGATGGTGAAGGGGTTTTTGGTGGAAGGGGAGGCGAGGAGACGGAAGAAAGATGAGACGGCGGTAGATGAAGAAGGTAAGGAGGAGGTGGTGGAGGAGAGGAAGAGTTATGTTGAGATGGAGAAGGAGATTGCAAAAGGAGAAGAAGGGGAGAGTGAAGCGGGGGAAGCGCGGTTGGTCGATGTGAGTTTTTTTCTTTCTTTCTTTCTTTTTTCCTTTTCGAAGCAACTGTTGTGGCGTGCGGCGAAAAAAAGGGTTATGCTCATCATGACACAGGTGGTTCTCAGCGACATGTCAGCACCTTGGCCCCAGACCCATGGGTTCTCTGTCAACAGTTTGAGTAACCCCTATCGCAGGATGATGAACACGAGTGGCATTGCGTTCAAGGACCACGCCGGGAGCATGGTGCGTATTTGTGTCAGTTTTGGTTCTTGACTTGGACCGTTGTCTAAAATATTGGTTGGGATTAGGATCTCTGTCACGCCGCCCTGACGTTTGCGAGTGATACGCTCAAGTCAGGCGGGCATTTCGTCTGCAAGTTCTACCAGGGGTCAGAGGACAAGGCCTTTGAGAACTTGCTCAAGAAGATGTTTACCAAAGTACACCGGGAGAAACCCGAATCGTCTCGAAGCGTGGGGTCTCCTCTGAATGGCCTCAGATTTGTTGCTGACAGACCACAGGAATCCAAGGAGGCGTACTTTGTTGCATTGAAGAGGAAAGGAGATGTCACATTGGGGGACATTGAGTCGGCTTGAAGGCCTTGTAATGATATCCATCACATGGCGGGTTGGTTTTGTCCAACGTGCACATCACTTGTAAAAACTGAACATGATCACACGTATAATATCAAGACGTTGCTCTGCGGCGCGGAAGCAGTTTGTCATTTCAGTGGCATCTGCCATCAATTCATCACAAAAAGACTTTTGGTAATATCCCATTGCACGCCAGACCATGTGCGAATCCCCATCCTGCAAACAGAGACCATGGCCATGACAAGACGAAAGCCAGATGCTCCCATAACCATTTGCCAATGGAAAAAGATCCTTCCCCCGCGCCATGCACCGATTTCCCATGGGTATCCCTCCTTTAGACCTTGAAACCACGCGACCTTCTGCGGCCACGAGCCTTCTCGAACTTGCGGCCCTTGGACTGGACGTAGGGCTTCTTGTGCTTGTGGGGACCGAAGCCGAAGTGCTTGACGGCCTCACGAGAGTTCTTGGGGCCACGGAGGAGGAGGGTGTTGGCACCGGTGGGCTTCTCGAGAGCAAGCTGGTCGAGGGTCAGGGCCTTGCCGCCAGCAGCGGTGATCCTGGCGCGAGCAGTGCTGGTGAAGCGGAGGGCAGCGATGTCGACCTTGGGGACGGTGAGGAGGCGGTTGTCATCGGTGACAGTGCCGACAACAACGACGGTCTTCTTCTCGCTGCCGTTCTTGATGTTGGCGGCAACGCGCGAGAGGGAGACGGGAGGGCGGTTGATGCGGCTCATGAAGAGGCGGCGGAGCACGACCTTGTTGAACGAAGAGTCGGTGCGACCTGTCGAGCGACGCATGTTAGCACTTGATTTCTGCGCAATTGGGGCTCCTAGACTGTCAACTTACGGGCGAGGAAGCGGTAAAGCTTCACCAAGAGCTTGAGGTAAACATTGTCGCTCTTGGGGGCCTTGCGGTGCGTGGACCGCTCGTGGTGCTTGCGGAGATCGATACCTATAACACGGAAGGAACCCAGTCAGCCTTTTTGATCTGGTATGCTCATGTTTGGCGTAGTTCAACTGGAACGAGGGCGCATCGATGTTGCTTCAGGGGCGTATTTCTCATTGACGAGAACGCACACCATCGCGAACATTTCGAAGCCGCCCTCGCCAGGAACAGGAAGTGCCATGGTTCGCAGAGAGTGCCAATATTTCAGGCTCTCATCCACTCGCACACAGAGGCTGAAAAGAGACCTTGTTGTTACGTACCCATCGTGACAGCGACTGCGGATTGTCGACAAAATCCGAGTTGATGGGCGAAAGTCGTTGGTTGCGGAAGACCAAATTCGGGCTCTAGAAAAAAAGGTGTGCAATTTTGGGGCTTTCGGCTGTGGGGGGCAGTTTGTGTGCAGGGCGGTGAGCGAGGGCCGAATCCCCAGTGTGGTCTGTGCACCCAAACCTGATGCCCCACTTCGCTTCAGCTTCCAGTCCCCGTGGCGAACACCTCCATGAAATGCCTTGTGAGATCCTCTGATAGGCTCTGATCAACAAGGGCTTAGGGTGCACTTCAGAGCATTCCAGCGAGTGCCATAGTAAATACCTAAAGAGATTTCATTTGATAAGCAATGTCTATAGTAGCTGCCTCGGCATATGCTATGTATGTGGGTATTTTGCTGTGCCCGAAATCCGTTGACTTCCCCTAATTGCGCAGGGAAAGCCCAACAATGCTTCATACAAACACCTACATACAAGTCGTGAGAACCGCCGCGTCTATGTACACCCCTGCCAGTTCTCGCTGGCGTCTGTTAACCGTGCATGTTGTCTGCACCGGTACGTTGCAAATATGTCCATTTGGGGTTAGGAGCACCAGAATCGTGTTCTCTCCCAGGAATCTAATCTATACCTTCTCTGCCGCCCGCCGTTTCTGGCAGCGCCCATAGCTTCTGGTATATCGCCAGTTTGATATGGATATGACTTTCCGCGTCACAAAGAACGTCTTGCCTCGCGTCCTGCTGCGTTAAACACAACAGTTGCCGCAATCCTTGAGAGGTGGGAATAGGGTTATTGGAGGAGTGTCTCCTCGTCTGGCTTCAGGCTGACGAGGAAATCACGACAAACCTCGAAGCTCAGCCAGCTTGATGCCATGCTCGGCGCCACCTTCAGGAGGTTAGGGACAATGCCCTTGTACAACCCCTTGATCCCTTCTTGGGTAACGATAACGCGGATGGCATCGGTCAGACCCTTGTATTGGTAGCCCATCCCAGACATTGTGTTGATCTGGAACCGGCGTCGCAAAACATCGCTGTCTAGGTCAGTAATATCCACGTACTCGGAGGGAAGGAGGCTTACAAAGGATATGTGCATGTTTGCGCAACAGCACCGCTGATGGCGCCGGCAGCGAGTTTTCTGACGGCGCTCGGATTTTCGTCGCCCTCTGGTGTGAAGTACTGGCGCACAAACTCATACGTCATGAAATTGAGGCCGACCTAGAGATTGTTAGCACCAGCGTACCCTCGACAGCTCTGTGATGACTTCTTACATATGGCGCAACACCGGCAACAGTGGGTACAATCCCCCGGTAGAGTGCGGTGAAGCCTCCCTCTGCCCTGTACATCACAACCATAGTCTGCCACATGCCGGGAAGCTTTTTTGGCCTCTCTCCTAGCTCAGCGAACGAAGCAGACTGAATCGAAAGCCGCGTGCGTACGATATCCAGGGGATAAGTGAATGTGACCGAGGTGATGCCAGCAATACCACCGCAAGTTAATCGCGACAGAGGTGTCAAAGAGTCCCCGGGATGCCTCTCGAAGAAATTCTACGGCAAGACGACAGGTTAGTACTCGATCCTCAAACAAGCCGACACCAACACGCTCGCCCGGACCGGGGTATTGGAATCGCATACCCTCTTATAGAAATTGTAGCTTCCAAACTGAACAGCTGAGTAGGGCACAATCCGGATGCAGTTTGTCCCATTGCCCCTCATGAACCCGCGCCAGCCTTCTTCCTTCCACATCTTGGCCAACGCCTTGCCCACGCTGAGTTTGTATGCATCGCGCCCCGCACTCTGGACCTGGAACAAAATTTTGAGGCGTTCGAGTGGCGACACGACGGTTCGCGAGACGGCGCCTGCCACACCACCGGCGCAAAAGGCGGCCACAACGGGTTGTGAAACGGCGGCTTGGAATCGGATGAGGGTACTGAGCTTCTCAGGAGGAGGTGGAGGAACGGAGAGATCGGGTTTTGCCAGCTCGGCATCGTCGAGGCGCGCCTGTCGCGCGCCTGCCGGCTTCGACGACTGTGCTTCTGTCTGGGGAGAAATACATGTCAGTCTATGCGCGGGGACACGCGCGAGAGATGCGCAGCGGGCTGGGCTGCCGGGCCAATTGGTGTCTATAAGGTGGAACACGTACTGCTGACATTGTGAGAACTTAAACAAATCTGGGTGAGGCCGCAAAGTGAAAAGCGGCTGGCCGGCCAAGTTCGCGCAGAGCTCGCGGGATCCAAGGTCACACAAGAAGAGTGATATATCGCCCGGCTCAGATGGTCGCTTTAGAATCGCATTAGGCGCCACAGAGAGGGGAAATCGAAACAAAAATTCCAATGTATATACTTTGGCAACGATAGATAATGCCCTAGGGAAACGAACGTCTATCGTGAATAGGAACGCGTGTGGCGTGGCGGGTTGAGAAATCAAAGGGAAAGGGTCTCGGTCAGTCAAAGTGGATGGAGTGTTGACAGGGAGGCCGACATGTCGAAGGAAAGAGCCGATGGTATGCTTCGCTGGATCGCATAGGACAGGCGCCGCGGCTGGCTATACAGCTGGGAGGGCGTCAAGCTTCGCAAAGCTGAGTTTTAGACAGGCGCTGGGCAAGAGCAACATGGGCGCTTGAGGCAATGTGTTTTGAGGCGGATTTCTGGATGGGACAACCAGCTGTCAGAGCTCCCCAGTTTGAAGAGAGGGACCGTGTGGCTTGCGGAGATTGGTTGGCCGCCGTCCCGAATGACGAAAAAAAAGACAAGGGTATGGTTGCCAACGGACAAGGCCCAGGGCGAGATGGAACTCGGCAGAGAAAGAACACCCGAACAAAAAGCCTTGAAAGGAACACGCTTTTGTTCCACCTTGACTAGCGTTTGAGCGGCCAAAATAAACTTGGAGCGCAACCGCCCCCGTTTTCACTCTTGATAGGAAGGGGTTCAAGAAGACGTAGCTGCTGTTATTTCCTTGGATGTTGCACATGCACGTCAACGCTACTGCGGGCTACACGAACCTGCCTGCCTGGGTGTTTTCAGACATGCCGCAACTGGCCGCTCCCTGGATTGGCAGACTGAGGTGATGCCCCTTCTAGTGTCTCATCGCCAACAAATGGCTGTGGACATGTGACCCAGCGAGCACCAGTGACGGTTGCTGACTCGCAAGGCTGGCTGGAGTTGAAACTTGACCCAAGCTGAACGTTAGCCGTTGCTGCATGACATTGGGGCATGGGCGATCTGCCGCTGAGAGCAAGACACGAAGACATGGGACCTGGCATCAACCATTGCCCAATGCATGTCATCAATGCCACGCCGCCTTATCGCTGATTTTATACGGAAAGCTTCGGGATGTGACAGCTACGACAAAACCTTATCTCCGTGTTTTCCCTTGAAGTCCCGAATTCCCCTCCAATTTCTGGGGTGCGGGGTTTGTTTTTGATGCACGTCGCGCAGGCGTTGAGGGAGACCGATTATTAGGTGGACATAGGGCGGTTTGCATCGGTCGGACCTGATGTGGTGATAGGGCCGGTATTCAATCTTAGTCTTGTGAGCAAGCCACCAGCTTGTCAGATGGGTCTTGTCAGGTGGACAATCTGTAACGGTTGGACTCGCAATGGACAATACATCCAACTCCAGTCGAGGCGCCGCAACGCGAAATCAACATGGCACGACATAGATATAGCAAAAGCTGCTCATTTGCTACCACAAATCTCTAGATACTTTTGTTGGTTCTGGGGGACCTGAAAAGGAAAGAAACGATAACATCGCCTGCGAAATCTACGAGACCGAGCGAACCTCTGGCTTCCCTTTATCTAACGCCGGAGGGCTCCCCGACTGAGGACCGGATCCGATCGACTCGAACTAAAGACATGCTGAGAGGCGTTGGATGCAAACACATCCAACATCAGTTATCCACCAGATGAGGGAGGAAAATGACCACGCGGTTCACACTCTTACAACCTGGTGAATTAAGGGCGATAAAAGGCCAACTCCAAGCCGGCGCACTCTACTCGGCAACGTCGAGATCGTCATGCGCAGGTCGGTCGGGACTATCGAGAGCTTCAGAATGTCAGCCGCCAGTTCCCAGCTGTGATGGTGCTAGTAGTTGAGCATACCCTTCCTATCATCCCCGTTAGTACCGTTCTCACGGCGGTCCCGGTCATCCCTGTCGCGATCGTCCTTGCCATCGCGATCACGATCACTAGACAGTTGGTTAGCGATGTTGCACTTGCTCTGTCTAGGGAAGCTGTCATACCGATCAGGACTACGCGAACGATCACGGGTGTCACGCCGGTCACGGTCATAGTCGCGGTCGCCACGGTCCCGATCACGGCGATCATCCTTTCTGGGCGAGTAGTCCCTGGTGCTGCGACGCGGGCTGGGGGAGCGACGACGAGGGGAGCGACGGCCACCACGCTCGCCGCGATCACCCCTGTCACGATCGCTGCGATCGAAGCGCCACGAGGCAGAAGGAGGAGTGCGAGCCCACTTGTTATCATCAGCATTGAAACATGGTAGAATCAAGGGTATGTTTAGAAGGCCTTACCTCGATCTTCAGGATGTCATCACGACCAATGCGCTTGTTATGCATATCGTGGTAGGCATCATCGGCGTCACGGCGATCCTCGTACTCGACGAAGGCAAACCTAGGCAACAGTATAAGCACACGAACAGCAATTTGACAGGGTTGACAAACTTACAGTCTGCTGCTAGCGCTACGAGGGGCAGGGATGTCGCAGCGAACCAGCCGGCCATAGCTAGAGGAGAGTTGTCAGCAATGAAGAACACAAGAGACGCATACACAACAAGGCGTCTCTTCGCTAGCGCACGATCTCGCTCGAAAATGGCTGCCACGACTGGCAGGCGACTCGCCCGTGATAACGAGAGGGGAAAGATAGCAATGCCGACCGCTCGATCGAAGGCAATGGGCGAGGGCGCGATCGCGAAGTTTCGAGAGGATCATGGGGTGCGCAGTGGCATGGGCGAAGGGCGCGACGCCGTGCGAGGCAGTTGGGGAAGAGAGGCTGAGCGAGGCGGGACGCTCGGCGACGGGGGAGGAGGCACGAAGGGAGAGGAAGGACGAGGAGAGGGAGGATCGAGGACCGGACCCGAGGGCGACGTCGAGTCATCGCCGTGGTGTCAAACGTACCGCTCGAATTCGTACGCGAGGTCGCGCGCGCGAGTGCCGTGACTGAAGCCGGTCACGTAGAGTGTTGTGCCGCCGCGAGACATCTTGGTGTTGAGGATGTTGCTGGGTAAATGCTCAAACGCGCGATCGAAGCAAATATTTCTGAAGATGGTGGTCTGCCGAACGCGAAGGTGGCGAACCAGAAACTGCTGAAACTCAAATGCGCAGGGCGGCGCACTTTATGTTTGCACTGCTGGAAGTAAAAGAACGAGGGGAAAGAGCACTCCGACCAGGAGAAACACAAGGTTCCGAGGAGGGTGGAGATGGGTGGTTGGCGACAGGATGAGAAAGACGAAGTTGCTCTGCTGGAGAGAAAAGAGTCTCTGGCACGGGTTCAAGCCACGCCGACCCACTCTTTTGGCGCGAGATTATTGGTCTGAGGGAGTTCGTGGAGGGGCTCCACGATGTGTCAGCCAAGCTTCTTTCACCTCGGTCGGCACAACTCCAGTGCACACATCTCACGTCACGGAAAACAATGTAAAGAGATATTTTCAATGTTTTATCCCAATTATATGAAGACACGCAAGGTGTCATCCAAAGTATACCCAGGACTGGCTCACCTAGGTTGACGTCCCTTCTGCCGTCAATACGCCGAGTCCATACCGACTTGACGAACTGCCCTCGCCACTGTCCTTACAAGATCAAATATAAACTACACAGAAGGCTTGGCCCGGTAAACATACCGAACCAAAAGAACATGTTCCCCAATGTCGCCTTGTCGCGGAGATATGTCGTTCTGCTGAGTCTCACCAGCTTTGGAAGACGTTAGCAAACTCCACAGCTACTGGACCCGTCAACAATAACTCACAGGCAGCTGGCACATCTGCAGAAACAGCAGATAGCCTCTTAGCTTCTTGAATATGCACCACATGACCAGCTCATGGAAGCAGGCTGACAGGAAGAAGGTGATCAGAGTAGCGGTGTGCTTATCGACCTTCATGGCCGAGATGGAGCTGTGATAGACGTGTCGCAACAAGAAGTTGTGCACCGGTCGATTCCAGTCTCGCGCAAACTGGTCCCACGACACGCAGTTCCACCAGTCAGCGTAGAAGCTGCGGTCTGCGAAATAGGTGACTTCGGCAACAAAGTTGAGGATAGCCTCCCAAATCAAATACCACGTCAACAGGTACTCCATCATGAACGGGAAGATCAACTTCAAAAGCATCCACGGGAAGTAGGCGAACCGATCTCCAAGTGGCATACCCTCTTCCTTGAGGCGCAGGCTGTCAACCACAACAGGGTAGATGAAGTGCTGAGACACCATGATCATGACAAAAAGGATGCCGAAGCACGCTGTGAACTTTTCGGCGGCGTAATAAAAGTTGATCGAGTCGGACCGGGGATATTCGACCTCGTACACCAGCGTCGGGAGAACTATAAACTCATAGTGGTTCGGCAGCGTGACGTTGTTCGGATACGCCCTTTCAGCCGACGTCGCCTTACCCCTGAGCTCGTCCGTGATGGCGTCAACTTCCCACTTCAGGATGCGCTCAAACACGCGTATCTGCTCTTCATCCAACGGCTCCCCAGAAGCGATAGCCGCGGAAATCTTGTCAATATCCCCAACCGCACATTGCATAGACCTCCGCCTCTCCTTGAACCCATGCGCCGAAGGCCGAGTCACCAAATGCGAAGTCGAGATGGCCGAAACCGGTGGCGCCGTCTGCGAAGGCGTCCGAGCAGGCGACACACCCTGCAACTCCTCCAACTTGGCCAACAGATGCGCCCTTCTCTTGTAAATCGACGACAGGTACCCATTATAAAACGCATATGAGTGTTGCTTCATGAGCATGACAATGCTGTGCATCACAAAAAAAACAGTATGCGTCCACGGCCAGTCTCTCAACAACGTCAGCTCAATCACGGCGCCAATAAACACCACCTGCCAAACCTATCCCCACGCATAAATCAGCATCCTTCTCTCTAGTTACCCTTCAGAGGCGCTCACTCACATTCTGCAAAACCCATCCCGTCCCATCCCAGTCAACCCATCCCCTTCTCACAGCCCGGTGCAAAACCCAGCTCACCCCCGTAGCCGCACACATAACCGCATCCGCAACCAAAAGCACCACTACATCCCGCCCAAACATGTCACTGGCAATCTCATTCGTCCCCAGCACGTTTCCGTACGCCCTCCAGTTCTCGGCTCCAACCTTTACAACAAACAGGAAAACCGCCATCCAAAACAGCGTAAAAAACCCGTGGAACGGGCTATTTGCCGCGTCTTCATTCTGTCGATCAAATGCCGAAAACGTCCTCGTGAACACCAGGTCCGAGAACTTGTTTCTCGAGCCACGACGGCCGCTATCCAAGTCTACGTGTGCAGCGTGGCGGACGGCGTCACGGATGGCGATGTCGTTGGGCGTGGCGATCACGACGCGGGTTTGTTTGGGGAGTGTTGTTTTGAGGATGGGGAGGGCGCGGCGGCGCATGTCAGCTGAGGTTGTGGTTGTGGCGGTTGGGGAGATGGGGGGTTCATCCCGGGTTGTGTGGATTGGTTGGAGATGTACGAGGACGGGTGAGGGGGACTCGGAACCGTCTGTATCTGTATCTGAGGATGGTGAGGTTGAGCCGGAGCGGGTGGTGGTAGGAGTCTGTTCCCCGGGAGGGAAGAGAAGAATTGCTGGGGTTGTTGTTGGGGATTCCATGAGGACGATAGGGGGCGAAGCAGAACAGATGAGGGCTGTTGCTGATGAAGGGTGAATACGCTGCTGTTTAGTGGCGAGACTCCCACGTGGCAACTAATTAAGTTGTCAAGGTGTCACAGCGTTTTCAAGGGTCAACGAAGTGCTCGTGGACAGCATCACGGTAGGTGGTACAGGACGTTTGCTTGTAGGTGATGGAATAGGTATATAATATGGGGGGATATCGGAATCGACGGTGAGTATGGCTGCTTGCCAACACACATGGCGGGTGCATCCAACCAACATACGGATCAAGAAGCGAATCGGAAAGCATGGAGAGGACTTCTATGACTGAACCTCCCCATCGAGGCCAAACCAACGAGGTAAGCCACGAAGACCGCTCTAGTAAGCAGTGGCCCGATGGTTCCGACGGGATGCAAGACGGGTGCCGAGGATCCCTGTGGAGAAATGGCGTTTGGGGCTCCGTCATTGGAACCGTCCGAATTCTCCGAACTTCGAAGCTGCGGAGAGAAAAGTGGCAACGACACGGGTGCCGGTTGACAAGTTCACTCCAACCCTTGTCAGTTAGCAGGACCATAGAGGTGCATGACGAGCCGCCGTGATTATTATGTAAATCTGTCAGTCTCACAATATCAGACACGATGTGACTTGGCGAACCATCAGAACCGACCCTGCAATTGGAAATCTTGGAATTCGAGATGATCTCTCGACCGACTACTTCTGCAAAAATGAGACTACTCGAACAATCATGCAAGCGCAGCTTTGTAAAGCAACCAAAAGACCATTTCGCATCGACTTTTCCGGAAACCTGCCTACCCCTATTCCGTGCGTCCCAAGTTACCGTGAAGCCGTTCCAGCGGAAAAGGAACCCGTCTACTGCATCTTCTCGTGCGTTGCCATCAGAGAACCTATGAGCTCGTTAGCGTCCAAACCCAGCAAGAAATATGCGCCAGTACTCACCAATGAACGTAGTGACCAGTCTGCTGCGGACCTGGCAAATATCCTCGGGGACCAGCCAAATCGTCGCTCCCATCTTTCTCGCAATACTGATGCTCAGCTTGGCATTCAAGTATGCCTCCTCGTCGTTCCGGCCGGCTGTGACCAGATCGTAGTCGACATAGCTGCTCTTCATGCCATTGAGCACATCCAACAAGAAAATACCCGTCCCAATGGCTGGGTCCTTGAACGAGCGAATGGCCGAGTTTCGCCCACCCTTGCGGCTCATATCGTTTGCCCATCTGACCATCTCGGAATCTGTGATTTCTCGCTTTCCAAGGCGCTGGGCCAATCCCTTGAGCGTAAGAGTGATGTCCTTGCGCATGAGTTGCCACACCAGACCGAGGGTAAGAGTGCGCTGGCCGTCTGTGATATCAGCGCCCTGGATACCGACAAGCGAGAAGCCATTTTGCTTGCCGAGCTCAATGGCGTAGTTGGTGTTCTCAACGGCCTTGAACCGCGACATCTCACCTCCATGTGCAGGAGGCTTGTTGACGTGTCGCCAGTTGACTGAGCCCTTGATGACCTTGTCATATGCCTGCAAGAGAATAGTGCCATCCCGAAGATCATCGAAGAAGGATTGAACCGCAGGCTGAACGTCCAAGCTGTTGAGCCACAACGTGAAAACACGGGCTTCGCGCTCTCCTTCGGCGTCGAAGTCCTCAACTTCAAGCTTCTCTTCCTCGGTGATAGGGTCGAGCGCAGGATGGGTATTGAACAAGTTAGCCACAAAGGCAAGGTTGAGCTTGGGGTTACCAGCGACAAGTGAGCTCGGCGACAGGAACTTCCGGCACCCCAGCCTGTCGGCATTCTGGAGAACTTCCTCTGCTCGTTGGTGAAGATCACGCGTCTGCAATGGTGCCCGAGTGCAGCCGTACTCGGATCCAATCTGAGCCAGCAATACGGTATAGTTCTCGCCATCCTTGACATCACTCGAAAAGTTCTGCACTCTCCGAGGCCAATTCGCCGCCTTCAGATGGTAGTTGAACCACCTAAGAAGAATCTGCTCTGGGGGAAGTCTGAGGAACTGCTCGAGGGTCTCATCCTCTTCGAGAAGGCGGTATAGTTCGGGGTGGAGTTTAATGTCGATCTTGCTCAAGAGACCGCGGCGGATGATCTGCCAGATCAAGCCCAAAATAAGATGCTCGCGAACCTCGATAATATCCCCGCTGCCAATGTTCACGACCGAGCAGCCTATACCCTTTGCCGATTCGATAACAATGTTGTTGTTCTCCGTCATCTGGAATGCATTAAGGTTCTTCGTCTTCTTGCCAGGCAAGTTCAAGACACGCTCGTCAATGGTGTCGGGCACGCTGTCATTGATAAGCTTGGCAAGGACAAGACCATCTTTGCACTCGTCAAACATCTCGAACGTGTCAGTCGGGAAAGGCAAACGGGCGCCGATATCACGGTCGCCAGCGAGAACGGCATTGATATGACGAGTGAATTCGGTGCGTTCATCCTCGTTGATGGTGTGAGTGATGTTAGCATTCGAGCCCTGGACGTGAATCTTTCCAACGCTGCCTTTGGACACATGGCCGCCCGTTCGTTGGGAGATGACGGCGCTCGGCGAAGACGGGGCGGCAGCCGCAGCGCTGACACCGGGAGCACGCCTTTGGACGGGGGCGGAATTATCACGAAGCTTTGCGATCAACTGGAAGAGACAACGTTAGTTACCGTGTGGAGTCAACGACCGAGATCTCCGAAAGGCTGTCGCGGCCAGGACGAGGCCGAATCGCAACGCGCCGACAAGTGGAACCTACCCCGACATAGTCTTCAAGTTCAACACGCCTTGAGGAGTCCAGCTCGACTTCTTTCAATGCCTGGCGAACGACATCGTAGGGTTGGCGCTCGCTCGCTTGTGTGGCCTTGATCGCCGTGGCCTCGTCAATATACCCCTTATCGTCGACGTCGAGCTTGCGAAAGGCGTCGGTCAAGCTAAAGATGTCGCCTTGCTGGAACTGAGGAAATTTCCTAATGCCATGTTAATCGAGCCTGCGAAAGAGCGCCGAGAGTGATTGCGAGTTGCGTACCTCTGCAGTTTGAGGACGTTCATGCTGGCGCGGGGTATTCGGAACCGTCGATTACAGACTCAGGGGAGGAAACTGCTCGCGAACCCAAGTGGGGATGTTGGAAAGCTATAAAAGCAAGGCCGTGGGGTGATTTGATTGTAACAAAGAACAGCCCAGGCTCCCGCGAAACGATTAATGCGAGGCTTGTTCGCGGAAAAAGGAGGCGCGGGCGACGGGAGTCGTAATCGTGCGAGCTTTGGATCCCGGGATGGAAGCTGTTCGACAGCAGCAGACGTAACTTCTTGTTCGGCGGGGGCGGGGAGGTACCCAATACCCTGGTCGCTAGCAAGCGGACTGATGTAATCGCCCCTGGCCGTAGGGGGGCCGGCTTGCGTAACGGCCCAATCGCGCTTTCAGGCAGCCGAAATTCTTGAGGAATCCACAACCGGCCTGGCTCCCTCTTGGTTTCGCACAAGGCCGGCGTTAATGCGACACTCTATTCGCGGCTGAGGCGCTTGCTGGGAACGCGTACCTCGCTAACAGTTAAAGTAAAAGTTTTTATGTTTACCCTCTCACTCATTTTCTCATGCCACACTCGCCGCACTCGCACCTCACACCGAGTTCAAGATATCTCGGAAGATAATTTCTCTGCCTCATCTCAGTTGAGGGAGTTTTACCTAAATCTGCCATTCCCGAAAAAAAAAAAAAAACCAGGTAAGCATCCCTTATTTGACCGAATACCTCTACTGACCACCCCCTAGGTTCCCAAACCCAGCCCAACTCACCCAATGGCCGCTTGCCGAACCTGTCAAGAGCCCCTCACGCTCATCCTTGAGCCCGATTCAGACGACGAGGGCCAGTCATCCCAGCCCCAAACCGTCCCGGACGACCTCGCTCTCCCCTGTGGTTGCCACCACCACTGGCAATGTATCTTTGACAAGGCCTCCACCATTGCCATATCTCTCTCATGCCCCTCGTGCAGCGCCTATCTCCCCTCCAACGCCCCTGGTCCCTCTGTCACAAACGCCTTCCTCTCCGCCGCCCAGGCAACACCCATCTTGGCGACGTACACCAACGAAGGGGGCACCGAGGAGGATCTCGACATCATGCCCGCTCTGACAGAGGAGGCCTATCTCACTGCTAATCCCGAGGCACGTCCCGCGCGCGCTATGCACACCATGGCTGCCGCGGGTGATGGGGTTGGGATCATGGAGCTGCTGACTGATGTCGAGGAGGAGGAGGACTTTGCGGGCAATACCTCGCGGCTGCTGAGGTGGACGGATCCGTTGAACGGCGGGCGTACCGTTTTGCATGTGGCCATTGAAGAAAAACAGGAGGAGGTCTTTTGGCTGTTATTGTGGCTGGGAAGCGGCCTGAAGACAGATTTCTTCCCGGCAGAGGTGATGCGCACAGCTGATGCGCTTGGGTTGCCGAGGAGAGATGTGCCGAGAGGGGAGGATGCGAGATTCCTCGTCGACGAGGCGGGGAGGAGTCCGGCGGATCTCCTGGTACAGATGGGGCCACCTTGGAGTTTGTATGTTGACGGTGGCTTGTTCATGTAGATGGGTTGGCGTCAAGTAGAGGAACCACTATCTGATGGTTGGACGAGTTGATCTCGTGGTCAACCAACAGTGAAGAAGCGGCTCACATTTAGTGCGTATGGGCTGAAAACACTTCCTCTCGCATCTTTTATTTGTAAACCTCTAGAGAAACCTTCTTGTCTGTCTTTTTTGAGTGATCCGTTGTATAGCTTGGTACTGCAATTAGATGCGCGCTTCTATGGCCTCGGTGTGCGCAGCTTGTTCGCCAACATTTGTGACAAAATGAAGTGGCTGACATCCTCGTCGGCCCAATAACACATGTGCGATGCTAGAATGTTGATAGGGTTGTAATCCAACACACTCCTAAATGCAGTTAGCATCGCCGACACATACATTGATGGCGCAACACGTACTCCTGAATGCAATAGTCGATTCTGCCGTTCCGATTCAACATTCGAACCTTCGTCTCCTCCCTCTTCGCGTTCTGCGCCTTCTTTTCCTCGTCATCTAGCGCGTCAATGTTGATGGCGGTATCCTTGGTCGCCCCTTTCTCCTTCGCAATGGCGATTCTGTTCTTCTGGAACTTGCTGAAGAGGGTTTCTAGGTCATCGTCGATCAGCGTCGCCTCGTATCCGTCTGCCGAAGTGCGCCCTGCGCTGGCAGCGTCCGCCAGTTGCCGCTTGCGCTCATCCGCCTTTTCGCTTCGGAGTGCGTCTGAGAGGCCTTTATCTGGAATGACGCCTCCTGAGATGTTGGTGCCCGCCCCCGGGCTAGCGGCGTGTTGCTGCGCATTCATCTTGGCCACGTCCTCCTGCGTGAGGCCGAGACTGCGGTTGAGCAGGCTGCTGGCAATACCGGCGCTGAAGTTGCTCCAAAGACCGGACACACTCTGCCCCACCTTGGCACCGATTCCTGTCAGGCCCTGGGGGGCCACTGAACTGAAGATATTCTTCTTCGTGTATGGCAAAGCTTGTGGTTTCAGGGTTGACATGGCTGTGGAGACAAGAGGCTCCAGACGGTACGCGATGGGATCAGAGGGGTGGAAAATATTGTACAATTGAGCGACTTTGGGCGACGACACATTAAAAGGAAGACCGGTAATGGGTGAGAGGTGTTGGTCGGTGTAGGGATTCGAGTACGCGGCGGCGGAGAAGAAGGAGTCATCGACGTCGGGGCTGAAAGGGCTTGCAGACGGTATGGCATTAGGGAGGCTTCGCGCAGCAATGCTGCGACCCTTCAGCATTTGAAAGAGACCAACTGGCGAACCAAGGCAGTAGAAGTCCTCGACTTCGAATTCGAACTCCAAAGCCTTGGGGTCCTTGGGCTCATACTGGTCTTGGGAAGGCCAGATTCGGAGGGGATTCCACTGAGGCTCCGGGCTCCTCTTCTCCTTCTGGCGGCAGAGGATGTCGAACATGATTGCAGAGCCGAGGGAGTGACCCATAATATGGACCTTACCCTTGAACTCTGGATTGCGCTCCATAAATTTTCGGAAGATGCGGTTCGACTCTTTCAAGACAATCTCGACTATCTGTGCGCGATATGCGCTTTGATAGAGGAGAACATCGAGAGCAAGATCGGAGATGAGTGACCGGGCAAAGGCCATTCCTTCGATGGTTATATCGGTCAACGATGGATCTAGCGATATGTTGGTCAGCATAGAGCTGCCAGATGAGGCAAAACACCCACATTCGTCTTCTTCGCCGTTCAAGGTATCTGTGAGATCTCGCTCTCCATTTCGGGGCTTCCGTTTGGGAAAGTCCAGTAGATGGCGCCAGATAACTGGTAGAACCTGAACACGACAGTTTCCTGGGCCACTATCGCCAGCCTCCAGATTAAGCGCACGAAGATCAGCAGAGCTGGCGTAGACACCCTTCATAGTCTTCCGAAGAGTGTTGACGTCGTGCACAAAGTTGAGACTCTCCATCCTGTGTGAGGTTAGATGTTACCAGTTGCGTAGATTGGGCGTGGGCTTCGGTGAAAGGGGAGTACATACTTGAGACTCAGCAGTTGTCCAATTCCATGAGTTACGAGAACGACGTGTTCAATATCTCGGCCTTGGCTTTCACCTTGTTTTGTGTTGTAATCATCGAGCATTTCCTGTTCTTCTCGCCGGCGAATGGCTTCCTCCTCTTGCCCTGGATTCTCCGAACTCTCCATGAGATTTGAGAGTTGCCGCGTCAGGCGACTTTGGGCGCTTTCAACCTCTTCCTCGATTTGTTTAGTGACATCATCGGCCCCTTCAGACCATGAGCTCGCAGGAGCAGATCGCCGCTTGAGAGCCTTTTGCAGCTTTTCATCTTGCTCTGCCGGCGTTGATTGTGTACCGGTTGGAGTCAACGGTCTCTTTTCTTCCTTGGCCCTTTTGGGTTCTGTGTATCCACGCACAAGTTTCACGCCGCTCATGTAACCACCACCGGCAAACCGCTCGTATACCGTTGACGTTACCCACGAAAGAACGCCGTCAGATGAGAGCCAAGCAACAGAAGTGTCCTGGTAGGTTGCAACACTGTTCATATAAGTACCAAAGAGGCGGTAGGTTTGTGGTTGATGCGGTGTTACAGGGGTGGTCGGCTTGGTAGAACCTTCGCCCTGTGCAGCTGCTTGCGCAGCGGCGGCGGCTCTCAGGTTATCGACTGACGATTTTGGTGTGACTGTGCGAGCCCCTGAGTTACTTCGAGCTCGCGGTGGATAGGTCCAAGGCTTGACCTTTAGGTAGCCTTCTTCCAGCTGCGCCGCTAAGTTCTCCTCGCATGGTCGAAGAACAGAACCTTCTTGGTAAAACCAACTCCCCCGACGAACCTCATAAATAGGACCTCCCCAGTAAGCCGGGGCGAGCTCACGCTCTTCGATGTCGACATCGAACAGAAAGTCTTCGTTCACAGGGACCTTGATGCCTTCTCGGCTGTGGCTTCCGTCGGAGCTATTGGAGGAACTCGAAGACTTGCTTATCAGCTCCTCACCGGAAACAACTCTTGGTCGTTTTGAGCCAGCACGCACACCCCCCATCGCCTTACCAAGGACCTTGTCTGCCTCCAGCTCCTCCAACTTCTTTTGGTACGCTGCCTCGAGTGCCCGGGAATCGGAGACGCTGAACGTTGCAAATTTTTTGGGCTGGACCGCGGGCTTAGTCTCTTCATCCTTGACATTGCTTGTCAGGAGCTTGGGCTTCCGTTTCGGGATCTAATACTCTTTTCAGCACCCCAATTCAGACATGTCAAGCCCTCTTCTAGCATGCGTACTCACATCGACCGCATGGAACCACTGCACCTTCAAAGGGGGACAGTCGGAAGGGTACTTCTTGAAGCTCTGTCCGTAGAAAGGGTTGACGGTATGATCAACAGGATGTGATGGGGGTGGATTCTGTGGCGAGTCCTTTGGTGTCGGTGTTGCGGTGGCGCTGCGGCTTCCGCCCCAGGGGTTGAGTGACTCCACGGCAGACGCGAGGTATGACTTTTCGGTCTTCTTCTCGCTGGAAGCCATGGCTCCGGTCCGGCCGGGTGGCCTACCAAGAGAGAATGAAGCTTTGCAGACTGGTTTTCGGGCGTAAAGAAGGCCGTAGTGCTGGGAGAGAACACACCGACCCAGACAACGCCTCGAGTGTGTTGTCAAGGTGAGAAGCGCCAATTTGGCTGTTTACCTGTTTGAGTGCACGTTGTTCTCGAGTTATTTTGTTCAAACTTAGAAGTACGTATACCCCCGGTTCTGCACACGTATCCAAGTCCGACGGTTGCTGGCATCAAGGGACGAACCAACGTCTGGCGGCCTTCGGTGGATAGGGCGATGACGATGCTGTGGTTGGCCTGTTTGCCTTGATTGGCCAAAGCTCATCTGCTCTCCCCTGTCGCGGGGTTCTGGAGGGCTGGGGTTCCTGGCGGCTTCCAGCGGGGATCCTCGCCTGCTTGCCGCGCCAAGGCTGCGAGCTGCACCGTTCCATGGTGGGGCACGAGCCGCCGTCGGAATTGGAGTCACTTTCAATTGCCCCGCCATCAAAATTATTCCATTCGGGATCAGAACCTTCAACCTCCACCAACATTTTCGCTGACAGCCATTACAACAAGCGACGGCTATTCATCAAAACAGAAAGTGAGCCCCCTAGATATGCGCCGATAAACCATCGGAAACAAGGGATCACGATCATGGCACCCGACGGGGTCATCTCCGTCAAGGAGCAACTGGTCGACAAAGTCCCGAAGCGTTTCAAGGCGCTCAAGTTTGGTGTTCCGTAAGTTCTCCAGGCCATGAAGCGAAGCTAGCGCGGTTATCGGGGGAAGGGCTCATGCGCGGATACTAACTTCCCGTCGCGCAGTTCCCATCAAGCGATTGTGAGCCAGGGCGTCCTCGAAGTCTCCGATAACCTGCTTTACGATGTCGACAATGGGCGGCGTACCTACCCACACGGTCCGCTTGATCCACGGCTGGTACGTAGCCCGTATATACTTCTACACGCGCAGAGCTCCTCGGCTAACTCGCTTCTAGGGAATTTCCAACAAAACTGACAGATGTGCGACTTGCGACCAGCAGCTGCAAGACTGTATGGGACACTTCGGCCACGTGCGGCTCCCACTTCCTGTCTTTCACATCGGCTACCTCCGATACATTCAGGCGATTCTCCAAAATATCTGCAAGGGATGCTCAAAGGTGCTTCTGGTAGAGGAGGAGCGCCAAATCTTTTTGAGGCAGCTCCGTGCTCCGGGAATGGACAACCTGAGACGATCGGCCATCCTGAAGAAGATCAACGAGACCTGCCGTAAAGCGCGTACCTGCCCCTACTGCGGCGAGGTGCAAGGAATCATCAAGAAGCTCAGCGTCATGAAACTCGCCCATGACAAGTTTTCATCCTTCAACAGGTCTACGGCCCAAAAGAAGACACCTCCCGAGAGCAAGGTCATTTTTGATGAGTCGTTTTCCGAAGCCAAAAAGTTCATGCACGATCTAGACCGCCATACAAAAAAAGCCATGGATGACCTGAATCCTCTGAAGGTTCTACGGCTGTTCAAAGCCATTAGTCCTGACGACTGTGAGCTTCTTGGCTTCAATCCCGCCGAAGGGAGACCGGAAATGTTTTTGTGGCAGTATGTTCCCGCGCCCCCTATCTGCATTCGCCCCTCTGTTGCCCAGGAAAGCGCCAGCAATGAAGACGACATTACAAGTAAGCTGTCGGAGATTATCCTTTATGCGGGGATATTACGACTGTCACTTAGTAAGGGCGTCAACTTGCAAAATATCATGGAGCAATGGGAATTTTTGCAGTTGCAAGTCGGCCTCTATGTCAACAGCGAGGTCCCGGGCCTCCAGCAGCCTGGGTTCGGGAAACCTATTCGTGGCTTTTGCCAGCGTCTCAAGGGAAAGCAGGGCCGCTTCCGTGGTAACCTATCTGGAAAGCGTGTGGACTTCTCTGGACGAACGGTTATTTCACCCGACCCCAACCTGAGTATCGAAGAGGTCGCCGTGCCGATGCTTGTGGCCAAGAATCTCACATATCCCGAAAGAGTCACCCGATACAACAAGGCCAAACTCCAGACGTGTATCAAGAATGGATCTGACGTTTGGCCCGGAGCAAACTCGTTGTGGAAGCAGGACACCAACATCAAGTACAACCTCAAGGTTGGCTCCGTTGATGCGCGCTACGATAAGGCGGATGACCTTCGGGAAGGCGACATTGTTGAGAGACACCTAGAAGACGGCGATGTCGTTTTGTTCAATCGCCAGCCTTCGTTGCACAAGCTCAGTATCATGAGTCACCGTGTCAAGGTCCGACCCTGGCGCACATTCCGTCTCAACGAGTGTGTGTGCACTCCATACAATGCCGATTTCGACGGCGACGAGATGAATCTGCACGTACCTCAGACCGAGGAAGCGAGAGCCGAAGCGATGCAGTTGATGGGTGTCAAGTACAACCTCGCAACCCCGAAAAACGGCGAGCCTATCATTGCTGCGACCCAGGATTTCATTACAGCAGCCTATGTCTTGAGCAGCAAGGACAGGTTTTACGACCGAAAAACATTCACATATATCTGCACGCAGATGCTCCTCGGCGACGTTCACATGGATCTCCCTCCTCCGGCAGTCCTCAAGCCTAAGATGCTCTGGACGGGCAAGCAGATCTTCAATGTTCTCATGAGACCCAACAAGAAATGCGACGTCTTGGTCAACCTTGAGTGCAAGAACAAGGTCTACAAAAAGAAAGGCGACCAACTCCCAGATATGGACCCTGATGACTGCTACTTGGTTGTTCGGAATTCCGAGGTGATGAGTGGTCGGATGGACAAATCGTCCGTGGGAGGCGGCAAGAAGAGCTCACTCTTTTATGTCATCCTGCGAGATTTTGGAGCAGACGCTGCCGCCGTGGCCATGACCAGGCTGGCTAAGCTGTGTGCCCGAAGCTTGACGTTGCGAGGCTTCTCCATTGGCGTTGGTGACGTGTATCCCTCGCAGAGTCTAACAGCGGCCAAGGAAGAGCTTGTCCAAAGCGCCTACGTTGAGTGTGACAAACTCATCGACACTTTTAACCAGGGAAAACTTGAGAAGGCCGCAGGCTGCAACTTGGAAGAGACGCTGGAGAACTCAATTTCGGGTTTGCTCAGTAAAGTTCGTCAGTCGGCCGGCAACTATTGTGTCGACACGCTGAGCAACAACAACGCGCCGATTATCATGGCCAAGTCGGGCTCGAAGGGTTCTGACCTGAACGTCGCTCAAATGATTGCCTGCGTCGGACAGCAGATCATCGGCGGCAAGCGTGTCGCCAATGGATTCCAGGACCGCACTCTCCCTCACTTCCACAAGCATGCCCGGCAGCCCGCCTCCAAGGGCTTCGTCAAGAACAGTTTCTACACTGGGCTCCTCCCTACCGAGTTCCTCTTTCACGCCATTTCCGGACGAGAAGGTCTCGTTGATACAGCTGTCAAGACTGCCGAGACGGGTTACATGTCAAGACGATTGATGAAGTCTCTGGAGGATCTCTCGACCCAATACGATGAAACAGTCCGGACATCATCTGGAGGAATTGTGCAGTTCCAGTTTGGCGCTGACAGGCTCGACCCGGTGGATATGGAAGGGGAAGCACAGCCTGTGAACTTTGACCGGACATGGAATCACATTCAGAGTTGGAAATGGGACAACAAAGATCCTGCCTTGCTTCCATGCGAGGTCAGCGAACAGTGTCGAGAGCAGCTGAACTGTGAGCGGTCCAAGTACGTCCGGCGAGACATGGTCACCGGGGAAGCAATCGAGTACGACGACGAAGCGATCCAGCGTAACAATTCTCGGGACGTCTTGATTGCGATCGACGAGCACGAGGGCGTGAGGGTATTCTTGAACTCGATCGATGACTACGTCAGGGAGCGAGTCTTGAAGCTCGCCAAAGCTCGCAAGGCGGCAGGCCTAGACCCCTGCGTGCCAGCGGGCGATGCCAAAGCTTTGGCCCAGTTTGCTGAGTGGGAGTCGTCGTGGGAGGCGGATCATCCGACACCACCAAAGCTGACGGATGCCGAGCGAGAGGCCCAGGAGCTACACATGGAGCGGGTTGCGAAGGTGTCACCAAAGATTCTTGACGAGTTCATCAAGCTTTGTCTCAAGAAGTACAAAGCTGCCGTCGTGGAGCCAGGACATGCCGTCGGTGCTGTCGGAGCCCAGTCCATTGGTGAGCCCGGAACGCAAATGACACTCAAGACATTCCATTTCGCAGGTGTCGCAGGCATGAGTATCACGCAGGGTGTCCCGCGTATCAAGGAAATTATCAACGCGTCGAGCAAGATCAGCACGCCGGTTATTTCTTGCCCTCTGCAAAACCCCAAGGAGCTTACGGCAGCGCGTATCGTCAAGGCGCGCATCGAAAAGACATACATCTCGGATATTATCTCGTACATTGACGACGAGTGGCTTCCAGACGTGGCCAAGATTGTGATCAAGATTGACCGACAAGCCTTGTCAGAGATGGAGCTTGGAATCACGAACAAGGACATCGCTAACGCGATTGTGAACGCAAAGAAGCTCAAGCTCAAGGTGGAACCCGACGATCTCAGGATTGGCTATGACCGGATCGAGGTCATTGTCCGGAATACCTGGCACGACAGCGCGGCGGCCAAGAAGGCAGCCAGAGTGCGTGCGGCAGCGGTTGAGAAGGGAATGACGATATCCGCCACCGACGAGTCTGCAGCCGATTTCCAGCTGCGAGTCAACTTCTTGAAACGTCTGCTGCCTCAAGTGGCAGTGTCGGGATACCCTGAGGCGGCCAGAGCAATCATCCAGTCGGCCAAGACGGCCAAGGGTGACTACGAGAACAAGGTGCTGGTGGAGGGCTATGGGTTGCAGGCGTGCATGATAACCGAGGGCGTGATTGGGACCAAGGTGATCACCAACTCGGTCATGGAATGCAGGCAGGTGCTCGGCATCGAGGCAGCTCGGACAACCATCGCCAAGGAAATAGGGTCGGTCATGGGAGACATGGGTATCGATCCGCGCCACATGGAGTTGCTTGCCGATGTCATGACGTACAAGGGCGATGTGTTAGGCATCACGCGCTTCGGTCTGTCCAAGATGCGCGATAGCACGCTTCAGCTGGCATCGTTCGAGAAGACGCCCGATCACTTGTTCGAGGCAGCTGCGGGCATGAAGTCGGATCCGATCGATGGTGTCAGTGAGTGTATCATTATGGGACAATCGATGGCGATCGGCACGGGCGCTTTCCAGACGGTGCGGAGACTGGGCATTAAAGACTATCAAGTCAAGCCCAAACCAACCCTGTTTGAGGACTCGTGGAGGGCTGACCGGGCTCGGATCGCGGGGAAGAGGCAAAATGGGCATGGCATGGGCGCCGTGCGAACGAATGGAACTGCAGTTCCTGTAGCATGAGGACTCGAGTAGAGGGCAACGATCAGGCGTCGCAGAGTTGGATTGGTTTCTCGGGAGGGGATTGGGATCTGGGAGGCGAAGTCAGGGGCGTTTGCGGTGTTTGGGTGACCTCACGGTCGTTGACTGGATCAGTCATGCAGAGGCGATTGCCAAAAATCACTATACTAGGCCAATGGCACAATACCTTTGAGAACTTGCCGTGGCATCGGTTTGGCCTACTTTTCGACTGAAGTCGTCGACCGAGGTCACGTGAACTGGCGTCCTCATTGCGTTTGCTTCGTCGCGCCCCGCGTCCGTCAACGTCATCGGAATCCGTCCGTCCCCATCGCGATCAATTCCCACACCAGCACACGCCCACCGACAAACAGTTCCTCTCCTGATATCGAACAAGTACAGTCATCAACACAATGTGCGGGCGCTACTCCCTCGCACTGGTAGGTCTTTCTCACTGCGCCTCCCAAAATGAACTCCACTAACACTTGCGCCAACTTCTCAGCGCCCCTCCCAAGTGCGCCGCCTCCTCCAAGACGAAGACCTCCAAGTTGATGACGCCCCCGCAGACGAAGGCGACGGCGCGCCACGTCAAGCATACAACTTTGCACCAGGCTACAACGGCCTGGTCTACCGCGCCGACGTGCCCGCTGGCTCTGGCGCCAGCCAACCCGCCGACCAACCCCAACCCCCTGTCGATGAATCATCTTCCTCCCCTGCCACAACCACATCCACAAAATACAAACTCCAAGCCATGAAATGGGGCCTCATCCCCTCGTGGACGAAACGCAATCCCGATTTCGCAAACACCCTCAAAACGATCAACTGCCGGGACGATTCCCTCCTTTCGCCAGGTGGGATGTGGGCCTCAATGAAAGGTAAAAAGAGATGTGTCGTCATAGCGCAGGGGTTCTATGAGTGGGTGAAGTTGGGGCCAAAAGAGAAACAACCGTATTTTGTCCGGAGGAAGGATGCAGGGCTGATGATGTTTGCGGGGCTCTGGGATCGTGTCAGGTACGAGGATGGGCAGGAGGTCTGGAGTTATACGATTGTTACGACGGAGGTTTGTGATAAACTGAGGTTTTTGCATGAACGGATGCCTGTCGTTTTGGATGTTGAGGGGGTGAGGACGTGGTTGGATCCGAAACGGGGGTGGGATAAGGAGGTGAGCCGGCTCATGAGGAGCTGGGAGGGAGAGTTGGAGGTTTATAAAGTCAAGAGGGAGGTGGGCAAGGTTGGGAATGAGGATGCGAGTTTTGTGGTGCCGCTGGAGGAGGGGAAGGGGAGCATTACGAATTGGTTCGGGAAGGGGATGGGGAAGGGCGGTGGGAAGTTGGGGGGTGGAAAGGCTGAGATGGAGGTTCAGGATGATGGGAAGGTGGAGACGGTCAAGCTGGAGGAGTTGGGCACACCGGTGAAAGGGGTCAAGAGGGCGGCTGAGGATTCACCTGATGCGGGGGAACCGCTGGTGAAGAAGATCGAGGTTGCATCGCCGGTCAAGCCTCCGTCTCCTGTCAAGGGGCGGCCGAAGATCAGCGCGACTAGTAACCTGAGTAAGAGCCCTGCAAAGAAAAAGGTGAAGGTGGAAGCTGGGAGCCAGAAGATCACAAAGTTCTTTGCGAATAGCTCCTGATACCACTTTTGACGTTTCATGGGTTACGAGATACGGATGGCGTTTGGGTTGGAATCGCGGGTCGGAAGATTTTCTACGGGGGCACAACCTTGAGCCATGTTAGATGTCAGATTAAATGGATGATTGGCGTCATTCCTGTTTGCTGAAAGCAATACCTAGTTTGGCCACGTAGTCTTTGTCTTGCTTATGCTCAATCCGTGATGCACGCCAAACAGTTCAAAACGAAGCGAGCCCGGCCTTTCAAGCTCAGCAAACTTTGGACAATAAATTCTCAAGCTTTGATATGCTCAAGATGAAATGGGGAAAAGAAAAGAGATATTCCATGATGCCCTGGACCGAATGATTGGCTCTTCAAGGTTGCACGAAGTGACTTCAATGAATGCCAAAACCAGCGGGCTAAGCCCAAACTTTGTCAGGACAGGACATGGTCAACTAGGTACCTGGGTACTTCGCTGGCAACATGTCGACACCCATGGACCTCGGGCTACACTCGGGCTGCCGGGCCATATAAGCGACAGCTGGCCATACCACTGCAACGAAAGCACAAGAGACAGCTCTGACTGGATGGCGCAGCGGTAACCCCCGACGCACTAGAGGAAGGTCATCACATCGGTAGCATCGTAGTCCTGCCCCACCCGAGGTGGTAGGCGCCGGAGTTCGATTCCTGTTGGAATCCTAGCCCATCGAATTTAAACCCATTCAGTTGGGTTTATGTAACTGTCGACTATCCTCTTCTACTACCACCGAGGTAGACCCGTCGACAAGGGAGTTGGGTGCTCGGCGCTAGATTTTTGAATTTTGTCCCTTTTTTTTTTTTTATCATTCAATGCAATTTTCATCGGTCTGTTTTTGCTCAGCAGGATCATTGCGTCGCATTGCACAGGCACACATACCAGAACCTTAGCATCGTCCCGACCAAAGCCGCTGCCGTCCAGGTCACCCTTTCCCTTTTCGACACGCGATGCGCCCCGGCCCTCCCGACCAGCGGCAGGGGGAGGCAAAAGGACTCCGGGCACGACATAGCCATAGCCGCATCCAACCTCCCCCTCCTCCGCCGCCTCTCGCACCCCAACTTCGCCCTCCATTGGGCTGGTAGATTTTCCATCGGACACGGGAACGACCAGCTCCTTTGCTGACAGTGCGCGCATCCCGGAATATCTACTGGAAATCTGCGCTTGGAAAGCTCAGAAAAAAAATGGAATAGACAAGTCGGCGCAGCTAGTTAGGAAAATCAAACAAAGTTGGAAACGGCAATGCCAGAACCGCCGAGCTTGAAGCCCCTGGTCCCTGAGGACGCGACAATGAGGTCAGCTACTTTGCCAGCAACTGCAAACAGCGCATCCACTTGAACACCAAAAAGAATGATGACTCACAGGGACCGAACTCAGCCGGCCAGGAAAATGAAACGAAGTCACACAAGAGGTGCTAGGACCACTGAGCTGAGCACCTAGTCCTACGAAACACCCCACGGTTGGCTCCTTCGCTGGCAAGTGCATACGGTACGCCTCCTTAAATACTAGGAAACCGTCACTGAGGTGGTGAAGGGGGATCCCGGAAATTGGAACGCCAGAGACTGAACTCAGCCCGTTTGCAAAGATGAACGAAGCGAACGTGGTCTTGCCCGGGCCGCTGAGCTAAACTCCAAGTCCCGTCAAGCATGACGAGTTGGCTACTTCGCTGCTGACTGCGGTCGGGATGCCTTGTCAAATATGAAGTATGCGCTACGGACCAATTCAGATACAGTCCAAAAAAAAAAGGGGGGGGGGGGGGAGGGGAGAAGCCAAGGATCGAACTCAACCCGTCTGGGAAAAAGGAGCGAAGATACCCAAGAACGCCCAGACCGCTGAGCTAGCTCTAGCGCTCTGAGCATCTTGTGGTTAGCTACTTCGCTGGCAATTGCGTGCAGGGCACTGCCTTAAATGTGACAAGTCTGCCCTGGTCTCGTCCAAATTAAAAACGGAACGTAAAAAGAAAAAAATGAGATGCTAGGGACCGAACGTGGTCTATCTGTAAAGCAAAGGGTGACTATGTGCCATTACCACTGGGCTAGAGAACCCCCGATGCTGTCGAACGCATGCAGGTTAGCTACTTCGCTGGCAATTGCGTGCAGCGCACCGCCTTAAATGCGACGAATCCGTTCTTGTATTGTAAATATCGATCCAAAAAAAGATGAGGATAGGGTGTCACGTCTGGAAATGAACCCAGCTTGTCTGCAAGCTGAACGAAGAATGGACGACTGTGCCGTTACCGCTGGCCTAGGTAACCCCCCGATGCTGTCGAACACATGTGTGTCAGCTACTTCGCTGGCAATTGCGTGCGGGACACTGCCTTAAATGCGATGAGTCTGCTCTGGGTCTATTTAGCTTATAAAAAAAAAAAAACCCAAGGAGTCATGGTTGGAAACGAACCCGGCTTGTCTTCCCTGGAAGTTGAACGAAGCGTAACCACCGCGCCATTACCGCTAGGCCAGATAACCTCCGATGCTGTCGAACACAGAGAGGCTCGCTACTTCGCTGGCCACTGGACGCTGGAGACCTTGTTAAGTACCAGGAAGCTGTCCAGGTGCTCTTTCCCTCGTTGATCAGAGTTCCGCCAGAAGGAAGTTGAGAGGGAAAACCCCCAGGCAGGAAGTGGGTCTGTTGTGACTGCACTTGCCGTCGGGATCATTTGTCGTCGAGCCGGCATAGGTACCTGGGTGTTCACATCGAGTGATGGCGCTGGATGGTAAATCAAGTCTCGAAAAAAAACGTGGCTGTGGAGGTATGTACATCTAGGAGCTAGGTCCTCCGTTCTATGCACGCCCGCCGATGATTGTAGTATATGTACATGAAGCAAACTCAACGTTTCCTGCAAATGCGATGCTTGTTTGCACTTAGAGGATGGAGAGTGCCTGCAGCCCGTAAAGCACGCCAACCAGCGCTAGCGCTGCGATGGCACCGGGCGACATGCGCCCATACTCGAGATCCCCGGCAGCTGAGGTCCCTGGCCCGGCGCCGGGAGCGGCCGTTGAGCTTGGTGTGGACCCGCCGCCCGGCGCCGTTTGAGTGGGGCCAGCACCGGCGCTACCGCTGGGCGCCGCCTCCGCCGCCTTGGCTGCAAACGTCCCATAGCTCGACGACTTGGCAGAGGCAATGTCAACGCCAAACGTCCCGTACAGCTCCCCATTGGTATTGTGCGGCGACAGGACGGCGCCGTCGCTGCTCGGGTTCTGCACGGCGCGCGTCGAATAGGCGAAGGCAAATTCCTGCGTGGCGGAGGCCGTCGGGTCGAACGAGTCGCTGTTTATGCACCCCCCGCAGACAAACGTCGCCGAAACGTGGGTCGAATTCACAAAGGTGCCGCCGGCAATGGGCTTGATGTCGATGGGGCCCTTGGTGTAGGGCTGGCAGCCGTCGGCGCGATAACTAGTCGCTTGGCGGGGCGAGATCATAACCGAGTTGGACGAGTCGCCTTTGGGCCAGGCCGTCAGCAGGAGGGGCCCGATCATGGTCTTGCCAAAGTCGATGCCTGCCCAGCCGGCGCCATTGTTCAATGGCGAGATGAGCTGGACGATCAGGTCTTTCGAGTCGCTTTGCTGCGGGAGCACGAGGCCGAAGCGGTAGCCCTGGGTCAAGGCAAAGGATTGGAAGGTGATGCCCGTCGCGGGGTCGACGTAGGAGGACGTTCTGCGCGTGCCGTCTTGGGCGGAGGCGGTGGTGGCGAGCGCGACCGGGAGTAGGGCGGATAGACGCATCTTGGTTGGCTTTTTTTTTTTTGTTGGTTGATGGCGAGTCGAATATCGGAATGGAGGATTGGAAAAGGGCTGGTCGTCGGTTTCTGCTGGCAGAATCCGGGTAATGAATCAATCCAGCTGCGCGTCTTGTTCCAAGATTCTTGGCCTGCGCTTGAGTCGCGGTAGGATCGGGAGTAAGCTTGGAAGCGCGCAGATTTTTGGAGCGGCCCGCTGGGGGTAATTGGGCGAAGAGAAGAGAGATTGGATGCGTCACGAGCCTGTGGAAGAAAAAAAAAAAGGCGCGGTATTGGGAAGGTTGGTGACGCTCTTCCCGCCCGCCAGATGTGAGATAAAGTGAATGGCTTGTGGCCAGCATGCAGCCCCTGGGCGCTGTCGAGGTCCGCCGTGGGGGCGGGAACGACTGGCTCGGCGGACGGCACTGCGCCCAGCTGTCATCAGACGAAGATTGATTGGATGACGCAGGGTGGCAGGAGGCCGTGAGACGCATCGTGTTTCACAATTCAACCCCCTGCCAAGAGGTTTGTTATCGCCAACCCCTAACCCTGCCGCGGTCGTGTAAGTGGTAGTGCATCAGACGACATCCCACAACACCACAAACAATCGAAACCTCAAGTTTGGCGGGAGTCATTCAAACAAATTCACAGTGGACTCAAGGTAGATTTGCGCAACCAGTGGAATTCACAAGGCCAATATGGCCGGGGGTATCTCAGTTTGACGAAAGAACAAAAATTCCACCCGCCGTCCCCAAATTCCATCCTCCTCCTCCCACCCTCCTTCAGCAGCCACTGGCCCTACCCCGACAACCAAATCCAACCCTAAGGGCTAGGGTTGGACTTGGTGGTGGTTCGGTGCCAGTGGCTTCTGCACGCTGGCGCTGTGTGATTAACGTGTTCCTATGTAAAGGTTAGTTTGGTGAATAGCACGATGGATGAAAAAAAAAAAAAAAAATGAAAAAACCACAGTAGGGGAGAGACAGAAGGAAAAGTTGCATATCGAGAAGACAACTACATCTTACCGCAATCTTATTGTAGGGCATGCCAGCGCCCTTGAGCTCCAAGAGGAGCCTGGTCTCTTGCGGGCTCCAGGCCCCAGGCCTAGACCCATGTTGGGCACCAGGTAGGGCTGGCGCACCAGCTGCGGGGGCAGCATCCCCGCCAGAAGCAGCCGCACCAGGGGCGACGGGGGCAGCGGGGGCAGGGGCAGCGGACGGTGCAGCGGGGGACGGTGCATTGATGGCACTGGCATCAGAGGGGTCTAAGACGACAAGGAAAAGGTTAGTCAACCCAACTTGGGCCGCGAGATTCCGGGTTGAAAAACGCAGAAGGAAAAGGTTCATCAACACCAAGAAAATGGGTAAGAGAGATGAACCTGAAGCAACACGGGGTCCGTACCTTTCTTCTCATCGCCGGGAGCGGCGGTCTCCACCGGCATCTCCTCGTCGCTGACATAGCCAGCCGCGACGTCGTACGACATGGCCTCCGCCATGTGGTCGGCGGCCAAGAGCTCCATGGCGCGCTTGGCCGCCATCTCCACGATGGCCGCGGGGGCGCCCGCCTCCCGAAACTGACGCCACGTCTCGGCGTAGCCAAACAAGGCCGGGCAGTCGTGGTGGTAATGGGCCGGCTCGCTACGACCCTCCTCGAAGGCTTTGGCGTCGATGTGCTCGACGCCGACCTGCAGCACGTTGGCGCAGGGGACCGAGTGGCGCAGGCCGGGCATGCCCCTGCCCTGGGCCTTCCGACGATGGTAGACCCTCTGCCAGTTGTTGAGGCGTTCCTGACTGTGTGTGGATCGAGGTTAGAGGGGCGGTTCCAAAGTTTTGGGGTGCGGGTGGAGGGTTCGTCGACTTACCACATGGCTGTGCCCAAGCAAGTGACACCCGTCATGTCGGCACAACCGGGGCACTTGGGGTAGACGATGAAGCACATCTTTGCTGGCTGGCAGGTGTCCGAGGAACTACCGCAGGCGACGAAAAAGGTTGGTGACGTCAAAAATAATTAAGAAAACGCTGTTGGAGTATGGTGGTAGGCGTTCGAGTAAATACTTCGGGTGACGAAAAGGGTTGGTGACGTCAAAAGAAAAGTAAATACGCTGCTGGAATATTCGGGTTGGCGTTCAAGTAAATACTTTAGGGGTCGAGAAAAGTATTGGGCCGCCAAAGGTATCCTGGTACACCGTTGAAGTATTGAGGTAGGCGTCCGGAAAAATACTTGAGACGATGGAGAAGGTATTGAGGTCTCGAAAAGTACTTGGGAACGCGGTCGGGGTTATGAGGTAGGCGTTTAACAAGACGAAGAAAATATTGAGGTGTCGAAAGAAAAAGTTGACCATCAATAAAATCTGAATACCAGTTAAAGAATCTGGTAGTAGACGTGCGATAGCGCGAGAAGAAAAGAAGGCTCTGTTTAGAGGAATAGCAGATTAAATAGTTGTGAGAGGACCCAATCTGAGCTTGGGTGACTGCCAATCGTTGCTATTGTGAAAAAGTCTGCTTTTCGTCGCTATTGTTGGCTGCTTGAATAATCGGCAGCCTTTGATCTGAAGGGTTCGGATGAAATCAAGAAGAACTGTGGCCGTGGCAGAGACTTGAGGACGCCCGTACCTTCCCTCTCTGGCTATCAGCGAGTGGCAGACGCGTCAGACGCGTAGAAAACAAACTTGACGCCTGGAACCGGACTTTGAGGAATCCGGAAAGACCTGGCAGGCCCTGAACTTGATGACAAGACTCCATAAATCAATACTGAGGCTTCCAGGGTATTATTCCAGGGCATGGGGACGAGATGTGCATGTTTAGCGATGTTTTTTTCACGCCGGGAATATCACTTTAGAAGGAACAGGCGCATTTCTTAATCACGACATGCACAAGTATCGGAAGTATGGTTCCACGGGCAAGTATTGCCCTCGTAAAGTCACTGATTACGTGACTTGGGTAGTCCCTAGCTGGTCCTGACTTTCAAATCTCAAAAGTTACCGTGGCTAGGTTACTCCTGCCGTGCAAATCGGAGCAAGCTATCCTCCTCGCACCCATCAAAAATACCATTGCTCGTTCCTTCCGTACAAATACAATTCTCCCATCCCGTGCCACCGAGAAACTCCAGTGCGACAAACCGTCGGGTCGTAAGAAACGATTCAATTTGCAGCGTTGCGGGTGATCTTCGAATGCTTGGCACGGCAAGAGCTGGCCGAGTGAAAGTCGAGTTCCTGCATTCACATTAGCAAAGCATCTATTTCGCTCGGGTGTCAAGACTTACAGCAGCAATGCGTTCGAACGCCCATCCCTCGTTTCTCCGTCTGACGAGAAGCGTTGTCTCTTCATCGGACCACTCGTAGTTACGCTTCTGTGCCTGTCGAGTCGGATTCGTCTGCGCGGCGCCCTGCGTGTTGGTATTCACAGTCACGCAAGTGGGAGAAGAGGGAATTTGGGGCTTACTAGAGGGACCAGCACTTGCTTGGTCGTCGTCATGGTCAACCGTGGCAGGACTTCCATTGCCAGGCATTGGGGTGGTACGGGGGGCTGCCTGAACGGTCGGTTGAGGAATCGGTGTCAGGGCGGGTGGCAGGGCCAGCGAAGGGACCTGTCGAGGCGGCATTGTTGGGACCAGCGGTGACGCCAATCAGCGAGTTGAAAGACTCGGCACAATTGGTCTCAGCAGCCTCAGACGGCGGAACGGGGAGCCCATCGGTAGGGACCCACCAAGCCGGAATCCAGGGGTGGAGGGGCTGGGAACCGGTGCCGAGAACTCTGTGGGTGATGTTTCCCATCTTTTCGTCAATCAGTCTCTGTTTGGCGGCGTTGAGAGACTTGACGCGCTCGCCCTTCAGCATTTCTTGGATTTCGTGGGGCGGGATGCCTTGGCCCTCCAACAAGACGCGGCGACCACACTCGCCAAACTCTTTCTTGCAGTCGTGCTGCGTGATTCCGAAGGTTCCGGTCGGCTCGTCGTCGTGGAGGAAATAATGCTTGCGGATTTCCTCGAATTGGGAGCATGGGAGCCTCTCCCATCTCTCAGTCTCCCCGGTGATGCCCTGAGCGTCGCGGGCCAAGAGAAATTGCTGGTACTCGGCAAGGCGAGCCATGCTGTTTGTGGATGCTGGTTAGCAGTTGGACTAAAGAAAGGAAGCATATGGAGTCGGAGGTAGCACTGGGGGAAATGTGATAGATGTAAAACGAAAAGCTATGGTTGGCTGAGGGTAGACAGGCGCACCGTCATATGTAAAACGAAGGCAGCCCCCAGCCTTTTGAACCAGCAGCATATGTGCAAGGAAAGCCGTATTTTTGGTCTGGCAAGTGCCTCCTGCCACGATGAATGTCATAAAGACCGAGAATTGGGGATGTGGCAAGTGAAAAAGAGAATTAGGCTTCCAAAAAAAGAAGAGTAGAAATGCGAATATATCGTTGGGATTTGTGTCATCAGGGGCAAGAAAAAAGAACAAATGAAAGTAAACAAGCTTTGGGATTGGGAAAATAAACAGTGACAACAAGCCTGGTAAGGGATTGGGGCAGTAGTAAGAGAAAAATAGGTGTATCGGCCATTGTGAGAATGAGAAGCAGAAAGGTGGGTGTCCAGGCGCTTCCCAATTCAAGAAGTGAAGCAATCGATAAGAGAAACCACAATCAACAAGGGAAAGGTGATACGTACCACCAAACCACCGTCCGCAGTTCGGGCGTGATGGCGCCCAGGTCCTCACAACCTGGGCACCGAGGGCAGAGAATAACGCACATCATGTGCGTTGGTGGGCGGAGGGCGCGAGAGTGTGTTGTTTGGGAGAGGGTGGTGGTGCTGCGTAAAGGAAGCAGAAAAAAGATTCTGCTGTTGTTGAAAGTTGCAAGAGGAAAAGGGGAAGAAGGTTGGTGCGGCGGATTCTAAGCTGGGGTACTTTGCAAGCCAGTAGGGTACCGACTCGTTATCTCCTCCATCTCCCACTTCGACAATAGCAGTCACGCGTCGCATCAACCATTGTTTCCCCACTATTCACCTCAAGTTCAGATGGAAAATGGATTGGGGTAGGTGTTTTTGAAAAACAAGAAAGTGTGTGTGGCGGGCCACCCCTCGCGTCACGTCACCCCAAGGGACGCGTCGGTCAAAATTCTAGGCTTCAGTTAATAGAGGAGGGAATTAGGGCAACTTCTCGTGCAGTCACAATATGCGAGCTGAGGTTATCATGGCTCACGCGCCAGTCCAAAACCGGTAAACAGTCAACAAACATCAGGGGGAACACACGAGCACTGGACTGTCAGTCATAGCAAGAATCTGAAGGTTCCTCGGGGTAAAAAGGTGTCTCTTGCTCTGAATGTATATCTGAACCCCTCTTCTGTGGAAAAATATGTTACAGAAGATCAATGTTGGCACACGAAATTCTCATTCTCGCACTCGGCCTGCCCGCGTGGCATCGCTCGCCTTGACTCGGGCTCGTCTCAGTCATTGCTGGGGGCTTGGCCCAGGCTTGTTCTTCTTCGCTAATGCTGGTCAGACAATCGGACAAGCTTCAACTTCTTCAGCCGACCGTATTCGTGGCACGGTCGCAACTTAGTGTCATCCGGGCCCTGGTCTTCCTTATCTCCACCCCCCGACCCGTCCGCATCCCCTCTTTTTCTAACAGATATTTCCTCCCCCATGGTACCAATGCGCTCTCAACTTCCATCGCTAGTTTGGCACGCCTTGAGCACTAAAGAGCAATACCCGCTCATTGAAGACGCCCGGCACAGCGGGTCCGGGCTTGGATTGGTAAACCCGCCAAGATACAGACAGCGAACGCCGAGCCCTTCAGAATCGGTCGCCGGTCCGGCATCGCAGTCGAAGCCTATCATCCGGATTATGACGTAGTCGCTGTCATCTTCGTCATCCTCGAGATCATGGTCGAAAATGAGTATTGTGTGCGGGTTCTTGCCTTTGAAGTCGGGGAAAAACCACGATGTCGTTGTCTGCGAGCCAGTGTCAAGCTCATCTTCCTATTTTCTTCTGATGTGTCGGCCTTGCCATGCGTGTTGAATTCTCGTTGTTCTTTTTCATCCTCCTCATACCACGTTTGCGACAAGCGGCCGCCAAAACGACTAATGATGCCCGAAAACACGGTTCCTCGGAGGCGGATCGTCCCGCCCAAGACTCGCCCAAAACTGTTGATACCATCAACTTCACATTCCGCCTTCTTGATGGAGAGATTAGGATCGATATCCTCGACGGGGCGAAATTCCAGTGCTCCTTTGAGGCCCGTCCAGCGCAGCGTAGCAGAGGGGCGGCCTTCTGCGGTAGGTCGTAAAGCTGGTCAGAGAGACCAGGCTTGAAGGTGGGTTGGTGGGACGGCTCAAGGGCCAGCCGGACATGAAGGCTCTGGCTGGGATCCGGATGGGGAAGCAGGAATGTCTTGACGGGGGACGATATCGCAGAGAAACTGTAGTCTTTCTCAACGTCAACGATCCGAGTCTTTCTGCACAAGCCCTCTTGACGATAGCGCAGGGTCGACCTGTTGCCCAGGAAACCGTGGTTGGCATGAGGCGCGCGCGAGGCGGCGATGCGAGGCTTGAGGGAGCGTAGATATCGGCCATGGATGCCGACTGCACCTCCCAGTCCGCTGCGTCATTTTGTATGATGCACAACGAGTTGATCCAGATGTAGGAAATCCCAAGAGCGCGAGTAACTAAGATGGCGTCTTGGAATGTCTCGGGCAGACTATCCCAGTCGATGTTTGCCCGCCTCGCTGCGAGGGACTCGCGTGCTGTGATCAGTGGTTGGCTCCCTCCCCAACAGTGGGTCAGAGCGATGTAGCGCCCCGTCCCGCCTTGGCTCTCGATCAGTGCGACCTTTGTGTCGGATACATTGAGAACTCTCGTCGGAAGCGGCGGGTCATCAAAGCCGGTCGGCCAGCAGCTCTCGTGCTGCGAAGTGCAAAGCTCAACCCAGGGCCCGATAATGCCCGCACACGCTTCTGCGTCTTGGCGGGTCGGCACATGGTTGGAAGCCCACAGGGACTGCCCAGCTCCTTCCTTTGCAGCCTTGTCGGGCTGCGTGTAGATCTCGCATGCGTAAACCTCTGGCAGCCCACCTTGCTGAGCTTGGAGAGCGCATCTGATGTAGAATCGCAAAGGTGAGCCGTCGGTGGGGTTGCAGTATCGCGGAAGAGCCAAGTCATATTTCACCGGTGATTTCGGTAGCTCCTCCTTTCGGATGATGCCTCCGCCGTATATGACCGCCTCGGCGGCGTCACGTAACAGGGCGCAGATCGGGCGGCCGCGCTTCTTGTTGCGGGCCGAGAGGTCAAGTTTCAGCGACGGAATCCAGACAGGTTTGTCCGGGTCTTCGATGGAATAATTTTCGTTTCTTCCCTCGTAGAGCGCCTTGGTCTCAAGACTGAAGCATGCCTTGCACAAGGCGCTGTTTTGGGGGCGAGTCTTTGGACCCATGGCGAGTTTGGCATCCGAAAAAGGGTCTAGATGCTACTATGGTAGAGTCATGTTTGGGAAACACCATTTTGTATTTGGAGGTGGGTAAGCGATACCTTTCTTTTTGGGCATCGTTGGGCATTGGGCATTCAAATACTTTGCGTTACATAACATTTGCAAGTCGTTCGCAATGGGGGCTTGGCGGGCAGCCTTCCAACTGCAAATTGGACGCACAAACGAGCATCCCACCAGTCCCAACAACATCAAGCGCTATCCTCATTCTGAGACGGGATGACACCTGTTGACTCCAACGCCTTGACCAAGCCTTTCAAAGCAAGGGGCCTAGTCAAAAACAAATCCACCCCGCTCACAAAAGCATCCTGTTGGATATCCGCTCCTGACAAACCAGTCAAGGTGATGACCTTTACGGGATCCAGCTTGTTTGTCCGTTCAAACTCGCGGATCCGACGGGTTGACTCCAAGCCGTCCATGACTGGCATGGATATATCTAGCAGTCATCAGCAACATTGCACACAAAAAAGCTGTGGTCTGCTCACCGGTGAGAATACAATTGAAATCGCCCGGTGACTTTGTGTACATGTTCACAGCTTCGAGCCCATTCAGCGCGGTGGCGTGCGGGTGGTTTAATTTCAGCATGTACGCTGTTAGAATCTAAAGTCTTGTTAGCAAGGCGTAAGGGAGACTAAAAATGTCAGACCACAAACCTTGATGTTGATTGGGTTGTCGTCAACGATCAGTATTGACTTTGGCATGAGTGGAGAAGCCAAGCCTGTGTTGTAAGAGCCCTCCTTGTTCATCTGCTCAATATGAGGCTGGAGCAGCGGTGACGGTCCATCTATCGTTGATATAGGAAAGCTGCCGTGAACAGGCTCGTCCATTATCATTGGGCTGAGGAGCTCGCCGTTGGGAGGCAATAACGGCGGCGAGGCGACCGATTCGGCCGAGTGCGGGCTTGAGTCCACGCCGTCCAGACCAACAAATGTGTTTTCCTGAAACCGCCGACGAGCCGCCACCAAGGCATCGGCAAGTTTTCTTGGTCCAATACTGTCAAAAGTTAGCCCATCCTGATATCAGCGTCGCATCACTCACGGCTGTGCCACAGAACAAAACCTCTCCCTCGTGCAACATTTTGCCGAGACATGGCTGCCAACGGTGGGGTCCTGTCGAATAAAGACATGGGGACAGTAGGCAAGACTCGTCATTGCCGTGAGCCTTGTATCTGTTGTTAGTTTTTGGTTGTAGATGACGAAGTCGGGGCCTGGTCCTGTCTGTTTCGTCTCCCAAATCACCTTCATGTGCAACCAATCTCGACAAATCTCTTCGACCAACCGCTGCTGCGACTTTTGTGACCTGTCAGCCCGCTTGAACCCACCTCGGACCCGCACAGTTTGGTCGAAGCCCTGCAACAAGACCTTTTTCCCAGCCAGGGCGTCGACATTCCGACGAAAATCTGCTTCCTCCTCGTCCATCCCTTCGCTGCGGAGTAGCGGCAGTGAGACAAGCACATTTGTACCCTGACCACTCCGACTGGCAACGTCGATGAATCCGCCAAGGGTGTTGGCCATCTGCCTGACAAGAGAGAGACCGAGCCCCGTGCCTGGTGCAAAGGGATCCTCCTGCGAAAAAGGGGTGAAAAGCTGATTGGCGAGATAATCCTCACTGATTCCCTTTCCCGAGTCAGACACAGCAAGTGTAATCGTTGTCAGTCCGTTCTTGTCCTGACTGGCATCATGCTCTTGGCGTAGACTGATTCGGATGAAGCCGGTGTTGGTAAACTTGAGAGAGTTGCCGAGAAGATTCATGACGATTCTTCGGAATGCACCGGGGTGGGTTTTGAATGACCAAGCTGTTGGCTCAATGTCCAACAAGACTTGAACAGGCTGGCTTGGCTTTGGGACATGACCTTGCATCTGCCTTCGTTTGGCGGATATCGAGGAAACGTGGTCCGAAGACCCCTGGACCAGTGTGCTCCAGGCGGCGAAGTGGGCGTCGGACCTGTTCCGGTAGCTCCATCCGGCCAAAACACTCTCGACCACCTCTTCGGCTAGCCGGTCTAAATGAACAGTAAGCTCTGGGGCGTTGGAGGCCAGGGAGACTGGCGAGATACTGCTTGGGTCTCGAGCAACAACAGAACCTCTCCTCTCAACCTTGGCACGGATCTGGTTGCTGATGCGACTGTAATCCAACAGCTGAAGAGGAACATTAAGCATCCAATCTTATTATGGGGAGATGTCAAACTCACATGGTCTATCGTGTCCAACAAAGTCCTCCCCGACGTCTCGATGGTCCGCAAGATGTTCTCCTGTGCACTATCAAGCTCCGTGTTCCGAAGCAAATCCACCGCTCCAACAACGCCGTGCAATGGCGACCTCAGCTCATGACTGATTGAACCCAAAATATCCGTTTTTGCCTTATCGGCAGCTTTTGTATGTAGCCTCGCGATCTCAGCCATAGTGGTCAAGGCAAAGACCCGCAGATAGCTCAGCTCGTTTTCCACGGTGAAGATGCGAGTGGGCATCTTGGTCCAAACAAAGCCCCCGGCGAACCATCTGTTCTTCTGCCCATCGAAGATCGGAACAAAAGCAACGCTCTTCGCCCCGGGGAACATCTTTTGCAAGGTCGAGGCGATGTCGCGTCGCTTCCGAACCCGCTGTGGCGTGGCACACGGTTTGACTTTCTCTCCATCGGCAGGGAAATATGTCCGTTTCGCCCACGGGGATATCGGCGACATGTCATCGAGATCCGGGCTCGGATGGTCGACAACCGACCCGTCCGTCTCAAAGTTGAAGATGTGCCCGTGATGATAGCGCTGCAGCAGCCGCTGCAGCAACCGTTCCGGGACAGGAGCGTGCGCCCTGGACATCTTGTCCCCATTGATGGACGAATCCACCGACGTCGAGAACCCCAGCGACCTGCACGTCTGGTACTCAGCCGTATTCTGCTGACACGACCCGCTCTCACCGTCACTGCTCGAGTCGCCCGTCGGGAAACTCGTCAGGATCGGCGGCTCCGACACCTCCTTGCCAATCAAGCCGCCAAACGACCTGACGCTCGCGTCCAGAAACACCACTCCCTCAACCTCGACCGCCTCCCTGATGATATTTGCCGCCTTGGAAAAGACTCTCTCCACTTCCGTCTGCAAGTGTCTCGCCGAAGCCATCTTGGCCTCTTCCCTTTCCACCCTCGCCCCCTTCCCCACCCCAACCGCTGTATCAACCTTGATCACCCCTCCCTTTTCCATCCCATCAACACCCTCCTCCCTCTCCCCAGCCTGCAACTTCTTGTTCAACCCGCCCTCCATCCCCGGTATATCCCTGAAAACACCACCCTTCCCTCCCTCACTCCACAGCGTCCCCTGCCCCTCAACAAAACTCCCCAACCCCCTAACCATCCTCTCCCCACGCCGATACCACTCACTGCTTCTCTTCGCCTCAAGATAACACATAACCGTCCTCGAAATATCCCTCACAAACTGCACCTGCTCCTCCGCCAACCCCTCCGGCCTCGGCCGTCCATCCAGCACACAATAAACCCCGATGTTCACACCCGTCGGACTGCGTATCGGAACGCCCGCATAAAACTTCCGATTCGCATCCATGACATGACAAAACCGCGCATCGCGATCTAAATCCGGAATCACGCTGACCGGCAAATCTGCCGGCGAATCCCCGTACGTCGTCCCCGGAATCGCCGCCTCCTCCGCCGGTCCCGTCAGGACATGTTCGCAAAGCGAGTCGGCGCGTGGTATGGCCGTCCCGCAGTAGATAACCTGCGTCTTCTTTTTTCCCGACGCGCCATCGCACCGGACCGCTTCGGCAACGAAATGCTGGTACGTCCGATCAAAGAGCGAGATAATGGCGTGCGAAGCGTCGAGACGGTAGAGCCCGAGCTGCGCAAACGCCGTCAAACACGGGTCGGGCGTCGACGACAGGATCGAGTTGGGGATGGGTTTATACGGGGGTCGCGGCGTGGGATTGCGGAGGGCGGCGGTTGAGATGCCTAGGTCATCGTATCTGTGTTGACAAGGGGGTTAGCTTGAACAAGGAAGGAGTCAGTGGGCAAAAGAGAGACAACAAAACAGGGGGCGCCAAACTTGAAGGTCTCACGCTCGCGGGCTGGCTCGGAGACGTGCAGAGGGCTGGCGGTGGTCATCTTGGTCGATGGTGGAATCGGATGCTACCGGCCATTGTCGCTGTCAAGTTTGTTGGTTTGTCTTGGACGTTCGTCGACGAGAGAGTTTAGGATCGCCTCTAGAATGGGGGAGCCCACGCCATCTGGACGACACTGAAGCCGGCTCTGGTCCGCGCGCCCGGAAGGAACTTTAAAGTCGGCCAGACACGGGTCTTTGCCTGACCGTCCCGTCTTCCTGCAGCAAGGATGAGGGGGCTCACGGCACTAAGGTCATCGGGTCCGTTTAAACTTTACGCTTATCTGTACCGCGCGCGAATGGCCACCCAGGCCCGTACCTCACGGCCAAAATTAGCCTGCCGTGACTGGGGGAAGCCCAGCGAACCAAACGGTCTAGACTTTCGGGTCCGATGTGCACCGTTTATGCAGTCTTTGCAGCGGGATTTGGCGGGAGGGGCAGCCCTGCCGACTTGGCCAGCCGCATTAGCTGACGATGACGACAATCTAACGACACGATTCGTCACGCAAACACAACACGCCTGATGTTCAGGGGACGTGCGTCGGGCCCCGGCATTAGAAATATACACAATTGGAAGTAATAAACATGTGTGTTGAATATTGCCCCTGCATATTCTTTTTCCCATGTTGCGCCTCCCAGGGGCGTGAACGAACCCCTATTCTTTACATAATCACTCACTTCAGCGCCAAGATCTTGTCAGCTGCTTGCTCAGCCGCAATCACGATAGCGGCAGACGGGTTACCCGTCGTCATGCCGGGGAAGATGGCAGCATCGACAACGAAGAGGTTGTCAGTGCCGTAAACCTTGGTGTTGAGGTCCACGACGGCGGTGCCATTAGCAACGCGGCCATCATCGGTACCGAGCTTGGCAGTGCCCATCCAGTGGTTGGAGCGACGGTTGGAGGGAGAGACAATCATCTAGCGCAAAAATCAGTAAAGCTCATACTGCAGTTTCCACCCATGGGACTTACGCCATTGACCCAGTCCTCGATGGTGATGTTAGCAGGCGGGAGGATGAAAGTCAGGTTCTTGATCGTGGCCAGGGAGGCGACGAGATTCTTGATGCCGATGATGACGGCCTCCTTGTCACCAGGGTTGTGGAGGTAGGGGTGAGTGGTAACGGCGGTCGAGAGATCGCCGGTGATAGTCATGCGGCCTCGGGAGACAACACCTCGTCCGAGGTACTGGCTGAGGGTCATGGAAACTATGTTCTTATGAGTCTTTGCGATCCACTGCGAAGAGATATAACTTACGCTTGGAGGGGAAGACGTTGTCGTTACCCTCAACACGGGCAGTCCACTGGAACTGACGGCCAATGCCATCAGAGGGAGTGACAACCTCCCAGATCTGGGACATCGTTAGCAAGGAGCCACCTTCGCCACAACGAGAGAACTTACAAGAGGTCCGATGTTGGGAGCGGCCTGAGTGAGAATACCGGTGCGGCCCTTGAGGTAGGCATCACGGTCACCAACGTTGGGGGAGGTCCAAGCCTCGTAGAAGTCATAGAAGACAACGTCGGGGTGGTCGACGATCAGGTCGGTGTTCAGATGGTCGATCAAGTTGTAGCCGACGGGCAAGTTGATCCACGACTCCTTGGCAATGAAGGTATCCTTGTCCTTGGAGCCAGCAACAACCTCAAGCTGGTCAGCCGGGCCAATACCGCCTGTTATGTCCGTTAGTCTCGAAGATGGTCAACACGTGGGACAAAATCTTACTTCGGAGGAGAAGCTTGGCAGAGCCAAAAGCACCAGCGGCAAAGATAACACCACCACCGGGGTTGACGTTGATGGTGCCGCTGTAGCCTCCAGTGGACAAGCACTCGAGCTCGACGCCAGTAACCTTGGAGCCGGTACGGACGGCGCGGCGGACAGCGGTGTTGGTCCACAGGGCAAAGTTCTGGCGGGTGAGCGCCGAAACGAGGTAGGTGGCAAGAGGGCCATCACGCTCGCCATAACGGAACATGTAGTGGGTGTGGCCGAAGGTCTTGTTCTTGAGGTTGGGGGTCTCGTTGGCGACAACCTCGGTGTAGCCAGTCGAGTTGAGGCCGCCCGCGAGAACGTTGAAGCCCTCCTGTCGGTAGAGCTTGCCGTCGGAAGATGGAATCCACGAGCCGGGGATGCGGTCAAAGACGCGCTTGGTCGCAGCGGCAACATCAGCGGCCTTCCAGCCAGCCGGGAAGTTGTAGTCCCAATCCTCAGCAGGGGGCTATCGCCTGTCAGTAATTGAAGGAACCGGAGAGTGCGTGACACTAACCTTCCACCACAGGCCGGCGTTGACGGCAGTTCCGCCTCCCAAGACGCAACCAGCCATCTGGTCGGTATCCGTGCAGGCAATACCAGCGGAGTCGACCCAGATCTGGTTGCAGAGACCGGGAACATCGAAGCGGGTAAGGTTAGTGCCGCGGAGCCACTCGGGCCTCATGGTACCGCTATAACGGCCCGAAGACGGGGGTCCCTTCTCGATCAAGAGGACGCTCTTGCCCGCAGCGCTAAGCTTATCAGCAACGGGAATGCCGCCGGCGCCGGCACCGACGACGATGTAGTCGTAGGTCTTGGCGGGAGCCGCCTGGCAGACCGGGACGGGCTCTTCACCCTCAGAGGGTGCCTGCTCGACACTAAAACGTCTGTCAGAGGGAGTGAAGAGAGAACGATGGCGCTACTACTTACTTGGAGCAGTCGGCGGTGGCAGATGTGGTGGTCAAAGCAGCCCACTTGGCATAGTCCTTGGAAGTGGCACCCGCAAGGGCAGCCCCCCATTGGCCGTAGCCGTTGTCGTGGAAGCCAAAGAAGGCCTTGTCGGGGCACGATGGGTTGTGGAGGTTCGTCTTGGCGGCGGCACGGCCGAGAACGAGGTTGCCGCTCTTGGTCGACACGCTTCCGGTGCTTCCACCCTGGTTCCATGAGAAGCAGCCCTGGCACCTGTAAATGAGCTCAAACTGGCCGGCCTTGAAGCTCGTGGAGATCGGTGTCACAGTCGCGTTGCCGGTGTACGGGACGGGCATATTGTAGCCAGTAGTGTACCGGAGCGAGGTGTAGACGGTCCCGTTGAAGGGCCAGGCCATGAGCAACAGGGCCTGGGTCATCTGGCCGGACTCGCCGTGAGACAGACCACAGTAGCCGGGGACGGCATTGTTGGCAATTGGGCAGCGCTTGGAAGCGTTAGCTTGGAACCTGAGCCTACTGGCCTGGGAAACTCACCAGCAGACCGATGTACTCAGTGGCATCTGTTGTCAAAGCATTCTCGGGCAGGACAAGACCGAAGCTGAAGGCACCGGCACTGGCGGTGCTCGGAACAGACCAGGTCTTGAACGTGATTCCCGTCTCGGTATCCGTGTGCGGGGAGGAGTCGGCAGTCTGTGCCACAGCTGGCTGCAAGCCTTGGGAGGTGTTAGTTGACGCCGAGCAAAGTCAATGGTCGGACACAAGGCTTACACAAGAGGGCTGCCGCGAGGGCAGACGCCCCAATGCGGCTCAGAAGCTTCATGGTTCGGGTGCAGCCAAGACTGGCGTGACGGTTCCGAGGTCAAGCTTGACTTGGCCAACGCAGGATGGACAAGGAGGCAGAAGGCTTCCCTCGGGAGTCTGGCGAGAAACGGAGGGACCTGGCATCAAATAAGCATCTGGGAGACTGGCAGACGGTAGGCGGCACCGTAGGGCAGTGGATACCAAGTCCCCAGATCCCCGTCCGCGCCATCGTGTCTTTGCCCGTGCCTCCGCATTCCCAGGAAGTCAGGAAGGAGCGGCGGAAGGCCTGTCCGGGACAGCAACCGACACGCCACCAGCAGCATGGATACTGCGGCAGAATGGGAGCCGACCACATGGGGCCGACTGAACAAGATAGATTGGGTGCATGTGGGGAGTATAGCCTTCGTAAGGATGGAATATGGAATTAGCATGCTGGCAGAAAGAGATTGATATGAAGGGAGGTCGCTAAATTGGAGAAGGATGCGCTGAGGTGGAGATTCCCCCAAGCGTTCCCAGCCAGCGCTGTCCGCTGCACGCCGAGAGGGGGAGGGGCAGCAATAGGCCATCGAGATTGGCGGGAAGCGGCGGCGGCATGACGGATGACGACGGGTCGACACTGGGAGGCATGAAGGCACAGGCAAGGCACAGAGCGGCCCAATTCAGGGGTCTCCCGTCGCTCGTCAGGTCGAGCTGCGGGCAATATCCCCCAAGACGCGGACACCGCAGCCCGCCGGGGGTGAGAATCCGCCACTCAGGGGAAATCGCCAGAGTCGGGACCCCAAAACAAATCGAGCGCCCATGGTTGGTCAATTCCCCGCCTTGTTCTGTGCTTGGCCCTCACGGCGATGCAAGCGAGGATGGGCAAGCAATTGTCGGGATCGCTCAGCGGAAGCTTCGGCTGCGACGGGTGGATGCACGATTCGGCGCGAGGCGTCCCAACTGGGCGCTGCTGGACCGCCTGGACGGCGTCTGGCGTCTAGCCTGATGAGAGAATGAGGAGAAGGTAAGCCATAAACCGAGCCTTCGCCCGTGTTCGTCGGTCTGGGCCCATCGCGTGGCGCTCATCTCATCCCGTTCTGAAGCGCAGAGGTGGAAGAATTCGCCAGCGCTGGTTGGGGAACAAGCCACGGCGACGGTTGGGGCGGCGGGAGCTAAGCTTCAGCAGCAGGTACGCGCTGGCGAGGGGTCCTTGGGTCCTTCCTCCCCAGTTGGCTTGGCGCCTGGGCGGTTCTAGAAAAACAACCGCAGCCGCCGTTGTCAAGCTGCCCGCAGGCAATCTCTCCACACTTTGGATAAAAATCCCATCCAATGCTCTCACTCGTATTTCGCATGCTGCCCCGGCCGCCCCGGCCGCCCCCGTTCGGCCTCATCTATCCCCGACCTGAGAGATCGCTAGCAGCCCACTGAGTTGAGTTGTGTCGGCCAATCAGCCTATATCTTGACCACATTGCTATAGTAGCTGTTGCGGTCCGGCGGCCCAGCTTCAGCGAGTCTTGGTTAACGCGTTGTCAATAACAATCGGAATTTCTCGTGGAGGCATCGTCGACCCAACCGCATGGGCAACGGGCAACTCGTATGCAGTGTTTCTGGAGCCAATAGGGAGATGACTCGCTCGGTCTGTTGGTTGTGAGCGAACGGTAGATGTCTCGCATGAGCTTCTGCCCTCTTACACAAACGGAGAGAAGGGTTGTCTTGTCTGTTGCTTGATTCAGACAAGAGGGCGCCGCAGTCGGCTCTCGGAAACTCCCTCGCCACCAAGGCCGGCCACATCGGGTCTTCGGAGCTGCCAATGGGTCGGCCAGTGCAGGCGACAGCGCTAGCTACGACTGCCGACGCTTTGCGACTACCGGCTGCTGTTTGCCTCGTGACCTGACGGCAGATCCAGGGCCCCATCCTGAGCCGGATCTTGGAAGCACGGCTCAGGCCGAGAGACGCCAAAATTCTGGGGAACCCATGCGCGCCGCTGTTTCCGTTTTGGGAAGCGGGCCACTCCGTTCCGTCCTTTTGGCGACCTTTTGGCTGTCAGTGGCCAGAAACACCAAAAGTTCATTGAGATGATGTTTGGGAGATGATCCTCGTGGATTGAGCATGATAATGTCTAAGAATTGCTGGATTTGGGGAGGATATAATACCACGAGAGGGTGGCAGCTCGAGGATTTGTTCGTTTTTGAGAGCCGTTTGCTTTTGAACATCGGCAAACACAGCATAATATAGTTGTTTTCGCAATGAAGCTCCCTATTTTTATGGCGGGGGTCGCGTCGGTGAGCTTCGCAGCTGCTCACACCATTTTCGCCCAGCTGACAGTCGACGGCAAAACTTACCGTTTGTGCATCCCATATCCTACCAGGCATGATCTAACAGACCACAGCCGTGTCCCATGGTATTCGAACCCCTTCGTATGATGGCGTACGTATACTCGCGAGACAGTTTGCAACGAAATCGCCGGCTTACCGTTTCGACTGCAGCCTCAAACCAACGTTGGTGCCAACACCATGGCATGTAACGGCCCACCGAATCCCACCACGCCATCCGACAAAATCATTGCTGTTACAGCGGGAACTAATGTGTCTGCTGTGTGGAGACATACCCTCCAATGTTTGTGACGTCCCCCGGCGTCTAGCCCGCAGCTGACGTGAAGCAGCCGGACCCAACGATGTGATGGATCCAGGACACAAAGGGCCCGTCATGGCGTACCTCAAGAAGGTGACCGACGCAAAGACAGACCCTGGGGTTGGAAACGGCTGGTTCAAGATTCAACATGGCGGACTGTCCGGTGGGAAATGGGCGACGAACGTGGTGATTGACAACAAGGGCAATCAAGTCATTCACATTCCGAAGTGCATTGCCAATGGGCAATATTTGCTCAGAGCTGAGATGGTTGCGCTTCATGGGGCTCGCTCAACCAATGGGGCACAGCTTTACGTGAGTGAACCCGGTTGGGACACGACTTGGCGGACACAATATCTAACAGCCTGCAGATGGAATGCGCACAGATTGAGATAACTGGAGGCGATGGTACTGCTAACCCAAAGACGTATAGCATCCCGGGAATCTACAAGTCGAATGATCCCGGTCTTCTCATCGACATCTACTCAATGAAGCCAACGGCTAACTACGTTATTCCTGGTAAGCGGTTTTTTTTTTTGGCTAGATTTTTGGGGAATTTCAACAGCTCATGTTATCAGGTCCGGAACTCTTCACCTGCCCTTGAGCCATGGCAACGTCCGAGGTAGTCCAGACGATGCACGTGGAAGACAGGTCTCTGGACATCAATGCGTGACAGCCCAGTAAGGAATGGTAGTATAGCTCTAGATAGCGCACTGTGCCCAGTCTAGTCCAATTCCTGAGGCTTAGATTCCAAAAGAGGCCGCGTGAATATCCTGCCGAACATTGTTTCCGGGTTCGCCAGCTGTGACAGGTCTTGGCATTTATGCCCTAACCATGGGATGTTAGCAGGTCTTCTGGCGAGTTATCGTCGAGCACGATAGCTCACCATGTGGTGCAGTAAAATGTAAATCCTCAATCACTGCGGCGGCGACATGAACGCGGCACCCGAAAGGCAGTTGGTCTCGGCACTCGCAAGCAGTGAATTGCCTTGGCCAGACGGAGAGGTGGCGCGAAAAAGCAGATTGGACGCGGCATCGCTGCTTCCCCGGCTTGATATTGCGGAGCTGCAGCTTCCCCACATTTTGGCCGCATGACGATTGTCCCATTCGACGTGCAATCTTTGCTCACTTTGCTCCCTCTGTTTTTCCCAGGCTTCCTGCCCAACCTTTGCAGCATTACACGCCGTATTGCGCCGCCATGGAAGCCGAAAGAGACTCGAGATGGCCTTCCAGCCCGTTTCATATACAATCGGCCATCCTGCATACCCCGGCACTTGCGGGAGCACGCTGTCCGGGAAAGCCGCCGCAGGTCGTTCAAAAGCCGCAAGATGGGCCATTGTTCTGCGCCTGCTGATTCTACTTGTCATCGTCACCGCTATCGCTGCCTGACCACCGCCCACCGCACACCGTCAACATGAAGGCTTGCACTGTCATCGCTGCCCTTTCCCTGGGCGTGGCCGAGGTGTCTGGTCACTACATCTTCCAGCAGCTCTCTGTCGGCTCCAAGAAGTTTGCCGTTTATGAGAATATCCGGAAAAACTCCAACTACAACTCGCCGGTGACCAGCTTGAGCTCGAACGATCTGCGATGCAACGTTGGTGGTAATACTGGTGCCAGCACCCTGACGGCCCCGATCACGGCCGGCGATGCGTTCACCTTCACCTCGGATGTTGCCGTGTACCACCAAGGCCCAGTCTCGGTGTAAGAGATACCCAGCAGCCCACAGGAACCACCACTGACACGGAACAGCTACATGTCAAAGGCACCAGGAGCTGCGGCCGATTATGATGGCTCAGGAGATTGGTTCAAGATCTACGACTTCGGGCCAACATTTGGCAATGGACAGGCAACCTGGCCTATGCGCAGTATGCTACCCGTCTTCCTTCCTCTGTCGCTGATACTGACCGCAAACCAGCAACCTACACGGCCAACATCCCCAAGTGCATCAAGGACGGAGAATACCTGCTGCGTATTCAGAGCATCGGCATTCATAACCCCACTGGCGGCGCCCCTCAGTTCTATGTCAGCTGCGCACAGGTGAACGTCACTGGTGGTGGTAGCGCTACTCCCAGCCCAACAGCCAAGATCCCCGGCGCCTTCAAGGCCAACGACCCCGGATTGACTGCAAACATCTACAACAATCTCAAGTCCTACACCGTTCCCGGCCCCGCCGTCTTTACTTGCTAGATTGGTCCAGTGGCTGGGGTTGGACAATGTGGATCCTTGTCGCATATTTGTACATATTACCTTGCATTGGCGGAGCGTTATAAATGTCGAATGTTGATTCTGGATTTCACGACAGTCGTTTCTCACCTTAACTGCAGCTCACAACGGGGAATTCGTGCCTGAAAAGCGACGAGATGCTCATTGACACATCTCAGGGGACAGCTCAAGAGACACATCTGCCAGCGATTACATCACCTCGCTCATCAAAAATCCAGGTCGGAACGCCGCCTTGGAAGCGACCATCTTTACGCCACCAATCCATCATGCGACCAAATCCTCGCATTGAATAGCCCACCGCGACCCAGGTTTGCTTGTTTCACACAGAATGCCAAGGAGGTAGCCCAACCGAACAAATCGTCGACGCAGTGCAGATCTTGTCCGCAATTGGGGGCGGAAACCTTTTCCGATTCGGCTTTGCCTCCCCCGTTTCGGGCTCCATCGGCAATGCCGCTGATGGATCTCTCCTCTGCGCGTGGGTGGGCTGGCGCGTTGGCAATTTAGACGGGAATGCGAACCGAGGGTGTTGGGCGGCGTGGGATGCTACGCCGGTTGGGATCGGCGAAGGATCGACAAGATCTGATCTGGTGATCTGGCTTGGGCGATATTGCCGTGGGCTGCACCGATGGTTTATCGGTGTAGGGAAACGTGTTGGAAGGATTTCCGGCCAGCATGGGGTTGGGCATAGGGACTTGTAGGTGGAGGCCGATAGACATTGGGCGGTTTGGATTGAATCTTGAGAAAGGCGGTGCCAACAGTCTCACAAAGGTTCAATATGGGGTTATTATTTGACTCTCAGGGGTATCTTTCTCATGAGCAGTGCCAACCACAACCGAGCCGAAATACAAAGAGAACCTTGAGCCCCTCAGCAAAGGGACTAACGAGAAACCCCCAGCCCAGTTGAGGCCTTTGATTCCTCTCCAGCCTCAAAAAATGCCGGAATTCCCTCCAACCGAACCCTACTTGTCATGAATCCAAGAAGATCTTCGCTTAGCTCGGCGAGTATCGTCGTACATATCAACCCACCGGCTTTCTCGCCGGATGGGGGCCTCTCTCGTAGATATATGTCTCTACTGTGATGACGCAGAGATTAGCGATATATAATAGTTTACGGCCGTAGTGCTTATTATAATACAAGTCAGGGAGCTGGGCTGCTGTTGCTGTTGCTGTTGCTGTTGCTGTTGCTGTTGTGTGGGTTTCGGAGGAGAGAAAGGTAAATGTTTGAAAGGTGTAGTAGCATTTATACTCGTAATAAAAAGAGAAGTAGGGATATTATTTTCGCTCGTTATCCGGTGAATTATGAGCTAGAGCATGCGGTTGAGTTTCATCCTGTACTTGACGATGTAGGATGAATTCACTTTTGCTCATGAGCTATCATCTGATTAGAACAGTACGTCCGTCCCTATTAGAATCGTAGCTGGCGATATGCATAACAATCTTTTCAACCTACCATTCCAAGCCTGAGTCTTTAAGCAAGCCATACATACCCATTCCGTCCCGTCATCCGGGTAGTGGGCGTTCACAACATGGGCTGAGTAGGTGGGTTGATCAACATTGATCTGGATATTGACATGTATTGAGTAATTGAAATTAGATCTCGACCAAAAAAAATGGTATTGACAATCCCGCTCAAAGCTCAGGTTTGGTGATTATTTGACTCTCAGGGGTATTTGCGTTTCGAACCAAATATGAACCCGCCAGCCACAACCCAACCGACGCCAGAGACATCCCCATGTTGCATGTATCCCTCTCAGAAAGGGGCCAAAAAACTCACCTGAAAACCCCAGTTTGTGTATCAAGGCCTTTGACTCCTCTCAGCATCCTAGACCCTCGTGGCGTCCTCCAACAGAACTCATTCGACCTGTTATCAAAAAACCCAAGGAGGCCTTCGGTCATTCGGGTGTGTGGCATCGTAGATACCAATTCGCTGGCTACGTCTAGGAACCGGTCGCTTCTCGTAGATGTAGATGCGCGGCGCTAGCATGATGCCTCAGTGAGTCCAAACATACGATACCGGTGAGAATAGGTTTGGCGGACGGAAATACAAGTTCGCTTGCCGTGATGTCGCGACCGCTTGGAGGGGCGGCGTCTACGCTCGCGGCGGGGTGGCGAGGGTTTGGAGATGAAGCAGCCCATTTCAATGTAGTGGTGATGTGGGAGGTGGTACGGGAAGTGTTGCTGTTGAGGTTGCTGTGGAGAAGAAATGGGGAGAAAGCTGGGCTTGGAAGGTGTGGTATTTACGCTCATAGGAAGAAGAAAAATCCAGCTGTTCTATCGCATTGCCCTCTCTTGCGAAATGGAAGCTACGACAGCAAACTTTTGTCTAGTATATCGGTGATATAGAATGAGTTTATTTTGGTCATGAGCTGGCATCGAACACCCTCATCAGATTCGTGGGTGCTGGTATCTATCACAGCCTGCCATCCAACCCCCATCATTCCGAGTCTGAGTCTGCAAACAGGTCGTATACCCATTCGGTCTCGTCATCTGGGTGATGGGCCTCCACAACATTGACCGGCTCTCTATAACCGTGACTGGCCCGTGGCGCGTAGATGTCATAATTCCGTCTGTAGTAGTTTCCGTATGAGTCCATGGGGTATCTGTTGAAATAGCGGACCGAGTCATGGGCTCCCCATGGGGTCGAAAGGTTGTAGGGATTGCCTTGAGAGGGAAACACATCAGCCATCGCTCCTCCCAGTTCTCTGATGATGGAAGTGGAGATGCCTTACTGTGTCTCCATGGTAGCACCATGTTGATATCATCCGGATGGAACTCGTAGTAACGAGAACCGCGCTTTCGGCTGGACGTGTTTCCCATAGTGAATGCTGCGCCCTTGGCCTTGAGACTTTGGGATAGAAATGTTGTTGAAGCGATGTTTGCCACAGAATTAAGGAGGTGTTTGTTTACTTTTGAACGCCGATTACCTGGTTTGGCGAGAGCGAGCCCATCCCAGGTGGAAAAAGTGAATATAAGGGTAAAGTCAGTTGTAGCACCAACGGCCACGTGTGTCATAGAGCAACACAAACTCAGTTTGCTATCCAGAATAGGCCTGAGTGTTCGGGTCGGGATATTTCACTGTCCACAAACAACTGCGGCACCACGAAACAAGCAGCGTGAGTAACCGCAAGGGAAGGAATAGACCCTGTCCACATTAGGATGAATGGCAAGACTTTTGGGCATGATGGCTTCCATCGACTCAAGTGAGCAATCCATACCCTCAAAATGTGAGGAAACGGAAGGGATAAGGTCTGTTCTTGCACCTACTCAAGCCCCATCTCGTGTTCTAGGTGTCCTTCTCACCGTAGAAACTTTAGTGATCAAGAAGGGCAAGATTGAGAGCTCGGTGTTTGTATACCTTTGCTTCGGCACGCGCAAGGGACAAGAATAGAAGCGTCCCGCACTCCAGCGTGCACCACGCTTTTGAGAGGCATATAGATATATCGTAGATCTGGGCTGACTGGGTTCTTCTTGTGCTTCCAAATGTCCACGAGCTTGTAGGCTACATCCTCAACATGGGCCTTCCGTATTGCATGCACAACAACATACTTGCCGTCATTGATATCGCTGAGGCGGAGGCTTACAATGCTCGTCCGAAAGGGAACTTGATTGCCCCGTTGATATTTCGGCATCGTCGGTGGGGCTTGATTCAGTTCCAAGGGTGATGTGCTGTAAATAACTCTTTGAGAACCCCGCGTCGACTGGCGGGATGGTGTCCTGACCGCGTGGTGGACCATATCATTTCCATGGCTCACGATCAGGTTACTGGATTTGAAGTCTATCTCTCAGATAGTCGGTCAGTCAGCCATATTGACGTTCCTGACTTGTCCATCAGCTCGTCACCATCCGCCCACGTCAATGGGTCACACCACCACCCTTCTCAGCCGCAGTTCTCGAGCTTGGTTGCGAAGCCGAACGGACAACCTGGCATTTGTCGGTGCCACCCTCCCTTCCGCCCAACAGCACCGAACTCAAAGCAACAGCCCAAACCAATGCAACCCATCACTCCTATTCTTATCCAACCCCAAGCCCCATCACGTCATCCCCTGGGCATGCATCCAGCAGCATGCTCGGCTCGTAGCGAAGGTGCGCTGCCCCTTTCCCCTTCCCGATAAAATGCCATGCTGTCCACAACCTGGGGTACGCAACCCCATGCAAGCTGAGCCGCATCGACCCTTCTGTGCGTGGGGTAGCGAGCAAACAATCAATATTTCGAGGGCGCAATTATTGATTGTGCCGCGCATGCGCATTCCCTCCCGTCGTGCTGGGGAAGTCTCTTCCAACGTGTTCTTTTTTTCCCCGCAGACCCGCAGGGCAAAGACACCGTTGGTCTTGGGATGGAGGGGCCCGGCGGGTATTTCAACCGGGGTCTGCCCCTCACTTGGGCATTGCATCCTTCAAACCTCGCCCAACCTGGGTTGATGAAGATTCGGAGTGATGGATATTCGGGTTCGTTGGCGGACATTGTGACTGAAAGGTAGGTCGAGTACTGGGATGTAGAAATTCGACACATACTGATTTCGTGGTTGTTGCAGCCGTCACCAGACCACAGCCATGGTCAACATCAGCGCCGCTCTCGCCGGGGACGAACACGAGCTGCTCAATGGAATCTGGATCAGTCTTTTGAGTGTTGAGGCCTTGATGGTCGTCAGCGTTGCGCTTCGCGGTTTGATAGGAGCGATTGCGCCGAGATTGAAGCAGCAGACGGCGTGATGGGAGTTGGTTCGCATGGATTGGCGTTGACATCATTGGCTTTGTATCTGCATCGGAGGCGCTGTTGGGGCTTGCATACTTGCGTGGATGGGTTGAATTGAATTACACGTGTTTCTTCATGACAATGGTGAATTTATGTGTCGGATGGCTTCCTGTTTGAATGTCCGTGGATTGGTCAACGAGCAACACGCAACAACAAACGGCAAACAAAGGAGAAAGGACCATCATATACCCGAAACGAGACTCTGGAATTCTCCATTCAATCATGGCTTTTACCGAATGTGTGCTGATGGTGTTTATTGAGCTCGCTGCCAGACCTGTGCGCCGGGGCTTTGTGTTGAATTAATGCAGGATAGTGTGCATGGAGTAGTAAGAGCTTTGTGAGCCCGACTTTGGGCTGTCAACCTTCCTTCCATGACTTTGACAAGGGGAAATCCCAAACTCTCTTCCACAACACACGAACCTTTCCGCAACACATAAGTCTTCCCACTGCTTGAGCATCATCCAGAAATAACGACAACCCTCGCCTCAACCAGAACCATGGCTCATACGCCCGCGACGTTCGTCCTTCTGCTCTTTTTGCTCTCCATCAGCGCCATCGCCAAGATTGACTACTTCATCGATGGCTGGGATGCTGTTCATCTCGAGGAAGTGGAAGCCTTGACGTTTCGGGCCGACAAGCAAACAACCAGCCGCGGCCACGTCGATCCGGTTCCACAGCTCAAGTGCATTTCGAATCCCCTCTTCTGTGCCCTCTCCCCAGTCGACGCCCTGCACTGCATCAACAACGGCTCCCCCGATTACGTCGACTGGAACTGCACTGCTGCTGCTGTTCTGCCCTCAGTCGTTCGTCTCGCCTCGACAAACGTCACCTGCCAAGGACGCTCATCGCCCAACAATACCTACGTTCTCAAGGGAAGCTGCCGCGCGGAATATCAGTTGGGTCTTTCAGTTCAAGGCAAGGATCATCTCACCAACTGGGTGGGCAAGCAAAAGGCGCGCACGCGAACCAGCACCACGACACATCAACGCACCATCAGCCGCAAGAAGAAAGACGGTATCGGTCATGGGGCGGCCAAGGAGCATGGAGAATCCCCTATCAAGCTTGTGATCCGACGCTCGTTTGATCTTTTGGACTTGGCCATCTATGGTCTCTTCTCGTTTCTGATGTTGACCGTGGGATGCCTCACCCTGGTTCTGTGTCTGAGCATTTGGGGGGAGTACTCAGTCCCGATCGCCCGAGCCTTTGTGGAGGCATACGTGCAATTCGAAATCTTGCGGTTCGGTCCGAGGGGGGTACGTCAAGAATCGGGCTACTTTTGATATCGAGGGAGCACGTGCTGTGAACGGTGGTGGTCGGCCGGGGCGGCGTCTGCCTGTGAGCAGAAGGGCCAGAAGTGGAGAATATGGTCGGGACTTTGATGAAGTGTCACATCCTGGGGCATTGCGCCGCTAGGATGAATGTCGCTGGTTGTGGTGGATATTTTCGTAACTGGAGAATCAAGACTGTAACAACATGAATGCTCGCAAAGTGACTAAATGCTTGCCAAGCAATTGAATGCTCACAAAGTAATTTAACGTACGCCAGGGGACTGACTGCTTGCAGTAGACGGAGAAAGACTTGGGTTTTTAAAGAACCTGGGCATCGGATCTAATCATGGCAAAACTCCGATCAAGAGAGACGAGGGTTGTGCCATGAATCGGCAACGAAGTAGATGACGCCATGGGGATAAACATGCGAACATGACCATTGGCTGCCTCAAGGATAGAGAGCGGTTTTGGATGGCGGTTTTGAGCTTATGGTGTTGAGGTGTCATTCACAGAAGCTGCGACCACGCTGTCGGTGCCTTCCAAGAACTACCCGACGCTTCCGTCTCCCTTCCCCTCTTTCCATGTCAGCCGAGCTTTGGGCAAAATAACGAGATGCCCGATTGTCACCATAAGGCCTCTACCTGGATTCTGGGATCTCACAATTCGGTCGTACGTAACTATGTTCATCATTATCGCCCCGTCAATCCCCGCCACTAGCGAGCATATCTTGGCCTATCTGGAGGCTCTGGAGCGCGGCTGGCATTATGGAAGAAACACTCCATCGGCAAAAAATATGTGGGGGCTACAAACCATTCCAAGGAGGTGCTCGAGGTTGACAGTCTCTCCCGCAAGACATCGGGGGTTTTTGTGTAAACAACACTGGCCACCGAGATGGCAAAGAGGTACCATCTTCACTCAAACCCTAGACCCCAACATCCCTCTCCAACCCATCCACACCGAACCCCAAAATCTCTGGCATCACAACCCCAGCATCCCCCACAAAAACCCAATCCCCCTCCCTCGCCTTGCAATCCTCCCTCGTAGTATTCACCCAGGCCACCCTCGCTCCAGCCTTCCTCGCTTCCTCATGGAACCCCGCAGTCGGCCACACGGTCCCCGACGTCCCAACAACAACACACAAATCCACCTTCTCCTTCCAGTAACCCTCCACCTCCTTCACAAGCCCCTCATCCAGCGCCTCCCCAAACCACACCACGCCCGGCCTCAACAACCCCTCACACCCCTCCCCTTTACACCTTGGCAACTCCTCCCTCTCGATCCCGGACCTCAACTCCGGCACAACCTCCGGCTTCCTAACCTCCATGCCCACAACCCGTAACGGCGCCGCATCCACCCCTGTCAGTCCGCCCTCTACAAACCTCTCCTCTCCCAAGATCCGTCTATGTTTCTCCCTGATACCCTCAAACAACAAGGCACTCACCCTGGGCTTTTCCGTCTCCCCCGCACCCAGGACGCGTCTTCTCCTCTCCCCTCCCTCTTTCAACACCTCACGCAGTTCCTCCTCTGTATTTATCTCGCTGTAACCGCATCGTCTCTCACAAACAAGCCTGAACAAATCACCATGCAGCTCCTTGAACTGCGCACCAGGCGGCAACCCAGCGCGTTGCAAGAGGCCATCGATATTCTGGCTGAGTGCCACAAAGCCAGGTTTCTGCTTGGCCAACGTGGCGAGGGCGTGGTGCGCCGCGTTGGGTTGGGCACGGAGGGCGGCGCGACGCCTGTCGGCATAGAACTGCCAAACGAGGCCGGGATCGCGACGCCAGCCGGCGGGGGAGGCGACGAGGAAAACGTCGTGGTCGCACCAGAGACCGTTTGTGGAGCGGAAGGTGGGGAGGCCTGAGGCTGCCGAGAGACCGGCGCCGATGATGATGATGATGCGGGATGATGCGGCGAGGTGGGATTGGAAGGTGGAGAGGGCTGTTGGGTCGAGGGTTGATTGCTGGGCCATGATTAGGATCAGTTTGTGTGTGTGTGTGTGTGTGTGTGTGTGTTTCTTGTCAAGGTGAAATTGGAGTTGGAGTTGTTGATGATGATGGCCGAGAGGGTGGAAGAAGAACTGGGGGAGGAATCTATATACATGTTGTGACACGATCCGCGAGCCATATTCCTGCCCCGTTATCCCGTTAGGCGACCGTTGTTAGAGCGCGTTTGCCTCGGACTTGTCGCAAGGCGACTGAGCTAGCGAACCAATTCAGGTGTTCGCCACCGATGTAAAGGGTTCAACCTGCATGTTTGTCAACAAACCCCTGAATGCTACACTCTCTTCACCCGATCCGCGAATACGTGAAAATGTATGCTATTCTGTCTTATCACTTGGTCATATTCCAAAACATTGGCCGCGATCAAAAGACTAATGCCCCCGTCGTCCCACACATCATCTCCGCACCCCCAGACTAACATCATTCCACCAGACCGAGCCAACATGATGCCCATTCTAGCCGCAAAAACTCCACGCTACAACACTTGTCTTCCAAATCCCATGCCGCCTATCCAAAACAAGCCTAGGAAATGTATTTTACTCGTCCAGATGCCCCAAAAACTGATACCCTAGAGAGGCAGGTATGTGTCTAACTATATGTACAAGAAATATGCCGCAGGGCTGTGTGACGTGCTTTGATTCATACATTGCTCGCCATGACAAAATATTTGAGATCGGGGTATACTTGGTAACAGCCGCTTAGTCGTAGCCAGCGCCACGTTGCCATTGCCTGGACAAGATTAGCGAGTGGCTGGCGGTGCGGGCACCTCGATCTACTTACATCGCGTTGTTTGGCCCAGTCGAACTCCTATATCCAACTGCGGCGCTGACATTATGATGTGACAAATTGGAAGATGACCCGGTCAGGGGACTTGGTGACCTGAAGTGATCGCTCGGTCGATTCCTGAGGTGGGTTTTCTCGTTGCTGTGGTTGTCATGATATGTGGATGGATCGCCGTTTGTCTGCCGCATCGAGTTCCTTGCCGAATGGAGTGATGATGGGCGCGCCATGTTTTGGGCGCTTGACATGGAAGACACCTGGTCCTCCTCGAGATCCAGGGTCGGCTTGAAGCCTCTGCCGCTGTTACGTGCAGTGGCTGCTAGCGCCTCCAGTTGGTTCGAGGTCTGAAGATGCGTCTGTGACTTCATAAATGACATCCGGTCATCGTTCATGAACTGGTACCGCGTGTCTGGATTGTTGTGGAAGAGAACAATCCCTGTCGTGACAATCAAGAAGAGGAGGAGGATGAGCGAAAATGCGGCGTTTGCGATCCAAAGAACAACTCCGACAACACCTTTGACTAGTGGCGGGAGTCCGAGAACGTCGGTGAAGATGAACAGAAAGATGGCGTTGGCAAAGTTGATCGAGCAAATGGCGATGTTGAACGTGTTTGTGCTCTTGTCCATCCACGGGCGCATGACACTTGCCGTGATCAACGCCGCTGACTCGAGGACGATCAAGGCCACAGCCTGAACAGTCCCAGCACCCTGGGCGAGGGCGATGAACATGCCCTTAATCAGCGTGTAGAACAGAATCGGCACGATAAAGTAGTATGCCGAGGCGCGGAATTGCACGTAGAGGAACCCCAGCTTATTGAGAGCCTTGGGGTCAGAGAAGAGGATGTAGGCATGGTTCCGATGCAGAGCAACCGAGCGACGCGCCATGCTGACGACCTTGAACGCGGCCCAGCCAAGACTGGTAAGGATGCCAAAGAAAAAGAAGACAGCGAGTACCATGGCCGCGGGAGAATCATTCTGGGTGAATTCCCACATGCACAGGATACACATCTGCGGGAAGCCGATGAGCAGGACACGGAACATGATGCCTAGTTGTGGTTAGCTAGGAAACGTTGCCAACGAGGGCGGACAAACCTTTCAGCATGGTAAGCCATCCTCGACGAAAATCCTCAAACGTCTCGCCCTTGATGAAGCCAAGCCTGGCGGCAAGTTCACAGAACCCCTTGAAGAGTACCACAGCCAACGCCGTGAGCAGCGCAAAAATGTAGAAGAACGTCAAGCCGGTTAGAAACAGGTTAGTCGTTTCAATGCCGGCGCGGAAGGCCACTCGTTGAATACCATAGACGATGTAGCTGCCGTAGGCCGTTTGGATGTTGGCACGTTTCGCAAGACCGACCGCACGCCCAATGAGTGGGGCAACAGACCGTTGGATAAAATCCCGGGTTGGGCCGACTAGCTCAACACTTCGCTTCTCAACTTGGACGGAGACTGTGTGGAGAGAGTCAAAGATGGTGGAGGCCGTACCGCCGGTAGAGCGCTGGTACCAGGTGACGATGGTCTGGATGAAGTCAACGTTGATGATGCCCATGGTCCACTGGAAGTTTTGGGTCCACGACATCACAGCAGGGGGAAGCGGAATTCCAACAAGCCCCACCATGGCCTGGGCTTGGAAATAGCCAAACAGCGACAAAGCATTCGCGGCAACATGCGATGCCGCGTTAGAGTACCCCAGCCCGGAGATGACAGCCGATGCAATGAGAGCCAGGCCAGCAACTGCTGCGGTGGCCCATTTCACGCCAATCAGGTCAACTAGGAGCAAGTCAGCTGAGGGCCTCGGTGGCGTTGCTAAACGACATACCAGTTTTTCCGTTGGAGATGTTAGCCTCGACACACGCCACACTCGTTCCCGCGTTGGGGCCGCTGGTCAAGTTGACAAAGACTTTGACCGTGGCATCCAAGTCAGGAAATGAGTAAGCGATGCCAGGAATTTGGCGCGAGGCATCAGCGCCCACAGGCAAATGCATCGGGTAGTTCATTTCACCCGACGTCATGGGGCACAACCCAGGGAAACCCGAGTCGCATGGGTCGATGGTCTCGCGGAAGAACGGGTAGCCATATGCGCGAATGGTGACATCAAAGATAACAAAGCCCTCGATGGTCGACGTCGCAATCATGTTGATGGCGACCGTGTTGTTGTTCGGGGTAAAGATGACGTCGAACAAGCTGGCCGTGAAGCCAGAGTTGCCCTGGCAGGCCGCCAGGGAGCTCGATCGCAGCACATTTTCGGCCGTGGCCGCGGGGAGAATGACGGCGAGATAGGTGACGAGAAGTGAAAACGGTTGTTGCATGAGGAGACGCATCTTGGTCGGCGTGGGGCCGGGGGCCGTTCGCTCGGAAGGTTCGACGGCGTCGCCCTGGCGGTCCGGTTTCGGTCGTGACTCAACTCGATTCGATTATAAAACAACCCCCGAGATCCACTGCGCATTCCCCTTTCTTCCCTTTGATCTCCCCTCTTTGGACTTCCAGGCTGCTGGTCCCGTCGTTCGATTGATATGGCGTCGTGGTGGTTGGCGGTGGCTGGCTAGCCCCTGGACGGTAGTCGCGCACTCGTCGACGGCGAAAAAACGAAAGTGAGTGGAAATGGCAATGGCCTCGCACAAAGAAACCCCGCCAATCCTTGGGATTCCCAGCAAGAGACTCGTGCGACACGTCAAGCCGCGACGACGGATCTTAAACGATTGACGTTGTCGAAGGGAAACCTCCCTGCCCTGCCGTGGGGAAAGAAAGCAAGGCAATCAGGGCGCATCGGGATCTGGGTGTGCGCAAGCGCGGCCAAGCAAACGGGCTCGTGTTCGCTGGCCAGGGGGAGACGGCAGGAATGCCCGCACAGGGGTACTTTAGTGCATCAAGCGCAATCGTGGGGTGACGGTGACCTCAGGCCAGCTGCCAAGACCTGCAGCGACCAACCAGCAGCCCGCCCAGCTAAACTGGGGTGCACAATACTTCAAACCTCGACGCCTCAGCTCGTCATATGGCGATTCCACGATCTTTGCACTCAAATTGGGCTGTTGGGCAGTTTGAGGTGGACGCCCTTGATCGCAAATGCCCGTTTCGTATCCGCCCTACAAGTAAAGGCCGTTCGCCGGCGATGGAGACGTTTCAATGTCACGTTGAGGCGTTGTGGCAGTGCGCCGAGACCATGAGCCAAGAAACTTCCAGCCGGAACAGGGAACGCTCGAGCGATCGGTGACGTGAGATGCCCCGCCTGTGAATGCGACATTCTGGGATGATTGGGTTCCAGCTGCTCCTTTGGTCGAAATCCGCTGAATGAAATCCGAGCTTTCGCTGGGTCCTCCGTTGTAACAGTCGGCTTCTATACGAGCATAAATCTCAATCCGCATGCCTGTTCGTAGGATCCAACGCTCTGTTGACTAACATCGTATCGTCGGCTCGTTGTGAGGCTGAAAGTAAGTACCTTTTGGGTGGCCTGATGGCTGGGGGATGCGCAACCTTGAGAGATGTCCATGCAAAACACCGGCCGGGTCTTACAGGATCATCATGATAAACTGGCAGTTCCCGTCACGCGTCATGTTTGCTGTCTGTGTATCCCTCCTTTTCAGCCCAATTTAAGTGGCATGATCGAGCAAACATCAGTGCAAACTTGATGAGCATGAAACATCTCCCCCAAAAGCCTCAACTCATCTCAGTTCGCCATGCATGTATTTTCTATCTGGCACAGATGTTAGTTCCGTCCCAACGCTGCGGCAATTGCTTGTCTTCGTTCAAACTGAAACATCGGAAAGGACAAACGGATCACGGCGCACGGAGCCTTTCCACACACCTAACAAGCAATGTTCTTAGCTTCCTACTGCTCTACCAGACTTTGATGATGATGCCTTATCAAAAACTCAGGGTATGTTTTCGATGGCCTTCCCCACCTTCGAACAAAAACTGATGGACCAGCACACAGAAAGAAGCAAGCGTGGGTAAGGGGAGGTGAAACGTCTGAGGGATAGGGTTGCTGAGGCCCTCTTATCTTATCGGTCGGTCTGGAACGGTGCAGGACCTGTGTTTGCACCTCCGTCCCCCACACGACGACGACACCCTCCTGACCCCCTCCGCTGCTCCAACGCGCCGTTCTGCCCTCTTTCTGTCCCACCCTCACCAATCGATACAATACCGATCTGAAAATCCACACGAATCCGGAGAAGCAGCGCTACAAAGGCGACAAAGCCGTGAAAAATGCAGGGGGCCTGACTCTTGCGACAGCTACCCCTCTCCGGCTTTCGCCGCCTGGCCGACAAAGCCGTTGCCAACAGTCGTAACGTCTCCGACCCAGCGTCCCGCTCATCCTTCTACCACACCCTCCGCCCATTTAACATCCGCCGTCATCGACGCCGACCGCCCGGCTGGTGGCAGCGCATCAAGGACAGATCCTCCGGGTTCCTCATTCGCTTCGTGCGTCGCTCGCCCCCTTTCGTCAGTATGCCTGCCACAAACAAGAAGGCCGCGTTGCCTGAGTCCTCACGCGCCTCTTCAGCAACAGCCAGCAAACCTGCGTCCAAGAAGAGAAAGATGGGCGGTGGAGAGCAGAAATACTACGCCGTGCGCGTCGGCTATAAACCGGGCGTTTACACGAGTTGGGCCATTTGCCAGCAGCAGATCTCGGGCTACAAAGGCGCAATATGTGAGAACTCCGGTGTCCTACAACAGTTGTGACAGACCGGCTGACCGAACTAACAACCCGCAGTCAAGTCATTCCTGTCCTTTGAAGAAGCTTCCGCATTTGCCGACGGCCGGGAGTTTCCGACCGACCAGCCGGCCACCGGGCCTACCCGCTACTACGGCCTCGCAGTTGGGCGCAATCCGGGAGTTTACACAGACTGGGGGAAAGTGCAGGAGGCGCTGATTGGGGTGAAGGGGCCGAAATATAAACGATTCGATAACCGGGCCGAAGCAGAAGCGTTTGTTCGGACCTACGGCAATCCAAACGCCCGACTTGTCGGGACTGTTGAGCAGACCCAGACCGAGGAAGTTGCAGAGCCACCGGCGAAAAAGGTCAAGACCACGCAGGGATTTAGGGAAGTCCCTGTGGTCTACACTGACGGAAGTTCCCTTGGCAATGGCAAGCTCGGCGCGGCTGCCGGTGTTGGTGTCTACTTTGGGCCGAACGACCCCAGGTTTGTCTCATCCGTGGCAGCAGATGCTAGCGGTTGCTAATTGGTGTCCCAGGAACGTCTCGGAGCGGTTAATTGGCGAGCCCCAAACAAACCAACGAGCAGAGCTCACGGCTATCCTCCGTGCTCTCGAAATTATGGGCAACGAAGCTTTTGAACTGCGTACGGACAGCAAGTACGCAATCCAGTGCGTGACTGAGTGGTTCCGGAACTGGGAAAGGAACGGGTGGCGAACGAAAGACGGCGAGGTCAAAAACAAGGACCTTGTCAAGGCAATCCGTGAAAGGCTGGAGGACCGTGAGGCGCGCAATGCGCCGACCCAGTTCATCTGGATCAAGGGGCATTCCAACGACCCTGGAAATGATGCTGCGGACCAACTGGCGGTTGCAGGGGCCAGAATGGCACGGTAGTTGGGAGGGAGGGAGAATTTGATACCCACTGATTCGAGGAAAGCCTCTTTTTTTTTTTTTTCTCCTCTGTGCCATGGCATGGCCTCGCCTCGGGTCCGGAAGCAAGCAATGGACATATACGTCGTCTTGGTCAATACTCTGGTAATTTGGTGTTGATTCCGGGGGCTCAAGGACAGGTTGGCGGCGTTTGGGATTCTCAACTTTGGGTGTAGTCTGTGCAACATGGTCTGCACCCCTGATCCAGGACAAGAGATCCGAATTTGATGTTACTTGTTACTTCTTCACCTTGGGATCCTTTGTGACGGGCAGGCCCCCGCATTCCTCACGTTCTCGTCAGGCTGTCGGCGCTCGACCCCGCAGATTCCAACAGCTGCGTCAAACATACGTCAAGCGTCTCGGCCCCCGCACGACGACCTCGTGTATATCAATCTCGATGATCTCGCTCGAGGAACGGCAGTTCCCACCTCTTTCCGCTTACACTTGATCGGCTCAGCACTGCCAGAACCAAGTATTGACCCAGTATCTATCCAGCGTCATCATGCCTCTCACCACCGCCCTCCGCCGTGCCGCCCTCCGGCCCCCGGCCTGCCAGTACCCACTCCGCTACCTCTCCACCACCCGCCCGCGCCGCGTCGCCATGGCGGACGGAGGTCGCGCCGCCGACGATATCGACCTCGCTTTCGACTACCCGTCCGAAATGCAAGCGACGTACACGACACCGAGCGGCGTGCATCAGCAACGACTAGACAAGGAAATGGGATATCCGGACCAGAGACTTTTGTATGTTGTCCCTCCTCTCCCACTCTCCGCCCTTTATCTCTCTTGCTAGGGATAGGGGCCGTGCTAATGAGTTTAAAAGGTACGCGACTGTGGTTGGCGTCGGCCTGGCGGGTCTGTACGGCGCCTTGTCGAGTAACTCCTCAGGTCCGCCGGATCGTGCGCGCAGCGTAACGCCGCAGTCGGATGCAACCGGCGCTAATGCGGCGGGTGAACGGAATGCTTCAGATACAGGTGCGCATCTACCGGATCGGAAGCCGACTGATAGTAAAATGGAGAGGTTTATAGGACGTGGCGGCTGATTGTGTTTGGGGTGGTTGATAGAGAAGGTCTGGTTGAGGAATGAGTAGGTGATGGAGGATTTCCTACTGTGAGGGCGTTTTGGGCGGTGGTGTTCGTGTAGTTGGGGAGGAAAAGTTGGGAAGTTGAAGCGCAAACAAAAGTTTTGGAAAGGGTGTCTTGATATGTTTGATGATAATAGGAATGGAATGAACCGGGCAGAATACACGGAAACGTTATGAACAGCATGTTGGCGCCTCTCGAGTCCTATATCTAACCGCGTATGTGCGCCTCTAATACATGATGCTAATCATGGTGCACGATTCCATTGAAGTAAACGACTGTTGTGATATGATGAGGTGATGCTTCAAAGTGTTTGATCGAACCTCCCCCAAGTATCGCCTGAGCGAAATGCTACGAGAAGCGTCCTTGAACTCTGGACCTGGATCCCGGCACATGGCGACTTATGCTCTGTCTTGGTGATGTAACTCGCCAACAAGTCTCACACTCATGATGAAGTCACGCTCGGCCTCAAGCTGCGTCCTGTCTCTCGACGCATGCAGCCCTTTTAAGCCCCGTCTCTTGCATCTGCGCCTGCTCAGACACTGCACCTCTGTCTTGCATTGCTCTCAGATACTGCAGCTGTATCCCCGTTCAGCATGTTCACCAAGTTCTCCGGGGTCATAGCCCTCTTGGGCGGTCTTACCTCGGCCATCCCCTTCGTCTCAACACCCACCACAACCTTGTCCCCTCCATCTGCCCCCGTCTCTCCCGACGAGCCCGTCACTGACGTTGCCTCCCACGGCCCCTACAACGGTCCCTCGCCCACCACAACCGGCGCCCTCTCCACCAACGTCCTGGCACCGTCCGTCCCCGCTGCACCCCCCGGCCCCGATGCCTACAGCTACCCAAGCGACGGCCAGCTCCACGGCGCCGAGCCAGCACCCTACACCCCCTCCGGCGGCCTTGGCACCAATGGGTCCGCCCCCGTATACCGCGTACTCACCGACTTCGACTACCAATCCATCGCCGTAGCGCTCTACCAAGAATGGATCGAACTGGACCTCTTCCACTGGGGCTTGGCCACCTTTTCCGACTCCGACTTCCAAGCCGCCGGCCTAGGCCCCTACGACCGCTACCTCCTCCAATTCATGGCCGAGCAAGAAGTCGGCCACGCGACCCTCCTCTCCAACATCCTCGGTCCATCGGCGCCCAGCCAATGCACGTACAACTATCCGGTATCCAACGTGCACGAATACATCGATTTCTGCCAAAAACTCACCCGCTTTGGCGAATCTGGCGTCTACGGCTTCCTCAACCACCTCAACGCGCGCGACGTCGGCCAACTCCTCCTGCAGAGCATCTCGACCGAAGCACGGCAACAAATGATCTTTCGCCAGTTCGAGGGTCTCTTTCCCATGCCCGTGTGGTTCGAAGTCGGCACGCCGCAGTCCTGGGCGTGGACGCTCCTGGCGCCATACATATCCAGCTGTCCGGAGAATCAGACGCGCCTAATCTGGCAGAACTTTCCGGCCGTGTACATCCTCAATCAGCCGAACCCCGCTAGAGCAAACGGGTCAGATGTGTGGAATGAAACGACCGGGCCGTGGACGAACACCCTCAGCACGCAAGATATTGGGCAAGGAGAAAGCTGCCTGGACAGTGACACGCCTGGTGTGAACTGCATGCCGGGCATCACCAAGAACCGGAGCCAGCCGTTGTCGTATCCTGGTCGTCAGGTCTTTCTCAGGTGGGATGACCCCGGACAGGCTGTGGGACCGAATAATAGCTACGTGACGAATACGACGGCGGGAATACCGGCGTTTGCGGCGTGGGTGAGCCAGTTGAATGTCACGTATTCGGCGCTGCAGGACGTGGCGAATAATTCGGCGTGGACGGTGCAGCCGAATGTGAGCACGTTCGCGGGGGATCCGGCGGTCAATGGGACTATGTACTTGGTGCTGACGGATGAGGAGGTTTATGTGACGCCATTTAATTTGAGCATGTTGAATCCAAGGGTTTATGGGGTTGCTTTGTATCAGGCTGGTTAGGCAGTCGTTGGTGTTTGTATCTTGGTCAGGGGAGAAGTTGGGTTAGGAGGAAAGTCGTGGATGTGTGTAAGGGAGGGGAATGTTGAGTAACAAGATGACTTTTCATTGGATGTGTGTAAGGGAAGTAAACACCGGATCAGAGCTGAACTTTGGGTGGGGCACGTCGTCGATCTTTGCGGGTCGGAGAAATGACATCACCAGTCCTGTTCGATGAGCCGTCTGCAATCATTCTTCATGCCAAACCATCAACAGCTACCCTTTTCATCTTGAACTTCACAACCACACGCTCATAATGAGCCAATTGATTCGACAATACGCAATGCGGTCTTCGCTGACACCGAAAGTGACTTCCGTAGCTGCAAATCAGCTGGCCAGAGCACCAAACTCACAACTTGTGAGCCTGATTTGCTCACACCGAAGGCAAACGTGTCTAACCAGAGCAGAATTCATATTCTACCAATGCGGAGGAAAGCAATACAACCAAAAAGGAGGTGAAGGGCCAGACAGGTCAGTTGGGCACGATGGCGAACAAACAGCCGATTCGACCCAAGACACAGGCCGAGCTCGACGCTGAGCTCAAGGCAAAGATGGAAGGGTTAGCAGGTGATGGCGGCGAGTCAGGGGTTGAATACGAAGACGGCCAGCCGGTGTCGATGAAGAGATCAGTCAAGAACAACATGTTTCGGTACATTTGACGGGTCGAGGAAAGACTCCTATCAAACCACAGCGCAGTGTAATCAAGGATTCAAATACTCACAACGCTCACCGGAGAAAGGGAACATACCCACCTCCGAGAGGGCCGGATACCAAAAGCACTGGTTCAGCCCATCCAATTCCCGGTTCCAACCGCTATAATCTCACCGATATATGCCCTCACCTGAACCCCGACTTTGTCGATGCTAGCACTTTAGCCGGATCAGGAGCCGATCGACGGCACATGGGTCGGACATGGAAAATAACGATAGCAATCCGAGCTTACCTGCAGATTAGAATCCAACCACGATATAATAAAACCTCCAATTGACCCAATGACCAAGCTGCCCGCATTTCAGCAACAGATGCGACCACGGCACGAGAGCTTCTTCTGACCTTCCCTCCTGGGCCATCTGCAGCTGCTTGTGACTCGTCCACGATGCATCATTGCTCGGGAGCCATTCCGGGAATTCCTGCCAGCGCAATTCCTATAAGAAATGGATAACCTGGCTGTCGGGGAACCTGGGTGTCTCGTCAGCTGCCTTGTGCTACTCGGCTCACCGCAGCCATGATATTCTTCGCCATCAGCATCATGGCCCTCCTCCAATTCCTCCTCCTCCTCTTCCTCCCACTGACGCTTGCCTCTCCCTCCCCATCCCAACTCACAGTCAAAACTACCACGGGTATCTACACCGGTCTCGTCGACCCGTCATTCCCAAACACGCGCCAATTCCGCTCAATCCCCTACGCCCAACCTCCCGTCGGCGCCCTCCGCTGGAAACCCCCAGTAGCCGTGACCCCCTCCCTCCGACACGCTTACTCGCACCGCTTCCCACCGTCATGCAGCCAATACATGTCGCGCAACCTAACTGTCTGGACAACCAACATCACCGACTTCGCCATCCGCCTGTACGGCCAATCCTTCACCTCGGGATCCATGGCCCAAGCCTCCTCCGAAGACTGTCTCTACCTCGCCATCTGGACACCCGCTAAACCAAACGCCACAGCACCCGAAGACCGCAAACTCCCCGTCGCCCTGTTCCTCCCAGGAGGCGACTTTGTCGGCGGCGGCGTCGACGTCCCCTACCAACAGCCCACGCCGTGGGTCGAGCGCACGCAAAAACACATTGTGGTGACAGCCAACTACCGCGTCAACATCGGGGGGTTTCCCTGGGCAGCGGGCCTGGAAACCCAAAACTTTGGGATTCTCGACGCCCGGATGGCGCTAGAATGGGTCCACGCCAACATCGGCGCCTTTGGCGGCGACAACTCGCGCATCATGTTATGGGGCCAATCCGCCGGTGGCGTTGCCGTCGACATGGTCGCCCACGGGTGGCCGAACGAGCCATTGGCATCCAGCCTGTTCATGATGTCCGGGACCGCCATGGTGAATATCTCTCGACCGGACCTCACGCACAGCAACTTTACGTTTGTGGCCAAGAATCTAGGGTGCGATTTCCCCGATGATCCCACCGCCGAGGTCGAGTGCATGCGGCACGTCCCCATGCCGCTTATTCAGAATTTCGTGGGGCAGTACAAGGATAACAACACGCGGCCGACCATGACATTTAAGCCGGCGCCGGATGAAAAGGTGGTGTTCTTCAATTATACCACACGAGACGAAAGGGGATATATCCCGAAAATTCCGGCGCTGGTGAGCACGACGTCCAACGAGCTTGCTACGTTGTCGAGGTATCCGTTGACGAATATCACTGATGGGCCGTATCAGCCGACTGTCAATGCGGGGACAGTGGGCGTGTTTGTTTGTCTGGCGAGTAACACGACGGTGCAGAGGGGGAGGAGAGGGTTGACGACGTATCGCTATGAATACGCGGGGAATTTCAGCAGTGTGACGCCTCTGGGCTGGATGGGTGCCTATCATGCGAGTGACATCCCGTTGATATTTGGGACGTATCAGACGCCTACGCCGGGGAGGATCGGGGCTGTTGAGTTGGTGACGAGTTTTGAGAGAAAGGTGGCCGAGGCGATGCAGGACCATGTTTTGGCGTTTATGGAGGATCCAGAGGATGGGTTGAGGAATAGGGGTTGGCCTGCCCATGATGATGTTGTTGCTGAGCTTGGAGGGCAGAGACACATGTTGAGGTTTGCGGCTGGAGGTCAAGTCGCACGCAACGTGAGTGCGGCCGAGATTGACGATGCATGTGTGCTGGGCAAGGAGTGGAATCCCAATCCCTCATGAATCCGACCTTGGTGTATGGCTCAAGGTTGCATCCATAATTGAAGAAGGTATTACTGGAGCACATCCGTCGAGCGTTCCGGCGATATATTACTGGATGGGGACCATCTCGGGATAAGAAATGCTGGCGATCCAGTTCGGATTTCGGCTTGAGGATATGCAACCCGGCGTGAATCATGGTGCTCAGCTGAGAATCAATCAAACGCCGCCCCGAGGAGCCAGTCGCGTCGCCCGTAGAACCTTACCGTCTCCCTCCAGAGCATCCCGCGTTTGGCGCAACGACTGGAGTGCACTTATGGTTGTGTGCTGACGTATGCTAGCTCGGTTGGCGCTCCCGGAACTGGCCAGTTATAGCCTAGCGCTTACCACCCACCCAAAGATCACTGGTCGACGCGCAGTATCAGAAGGGCTCGCTGGTGAGCCAACCTCGGGACGAGCTTTGAGGGTGCGTTTTGTGGCTTGCTCAGCGGCGGTCTGGGCACAGCTCGGAACGATTCCGACGGACGTTCTTGTTTCACCACCTGGTATGTTTCTGAGCCGTCCCGGCGCATTCCTCTGCCGTTGACCACCTGCGATTCCGAGCCAATCCTCGGACATGGTGTCAACGCTGCTGTGCGACCGGACAAGTAGGTTGTCCTGGTAGGGTGAAAGATGCTGGGAAAACTTCCACAGGGGTCATGCTCGGATCCATTTGCTTGGCAAGGCGTAACGGTTGGCCCCTGTCTGCATGATGCATACCTGTGCGACGAAGCGAGACTGCATTGCAGACGCATTCCGCTCCTTCTTTAAAGACTGCGCGGAACCCGAACCTCGGTCTCCGCGGCCACCATTTCTCAAAACCGGCGGGATTGGATAACCACCAAGAAGAGAATGACGTCCATTTGATAAAAGGGAGACGTTCCAATCGATCGCATCTCTTTCATCTCTTGGACTTGTGCTCCTTCAGCATGGAGTCGTCGACATTTCTGATCGCCGCCTTTGCGGTTTTGTCTGTGGGGTATTACCTCTTCTCGTTGCTGTACCCAAAGCCCCTCCCCGGCATCCCTTTCCAGATCGATGCGGTAAAGAAGCCCCTCGGCGATATTGCCGAGCTGAAGCGGATGGGTCAGGAAACTCGGGAGACGTCCTTGGGCATGTTCAGCGTCGCCAGTCGTCTCGGAGTGCCCGTCTGCCAGCTGCTCTTGACATCGTTTACCAAGCCTCTGATCGTCGTCAATGACCCCCGCGAGTCCGAAGATATCATCATGAGACGGAACCGCGAGTTTGATAGGTCTCTCCTGACGACTCACATTTTCGAACAGGTCTTGCCAGCTTCCACACTTGCGCAAATCACCACTCCCGACCTCAAGGCTCGAAAAAGGAAGTGGTCTGATGTCATGAACACCGATTTCCTCCGCCGTGTTGTGGCGCCCAACATTCATCTTGCGGCCAACGATCTGGTCGACCTCTGGAGTGTCAAGTCCTCCCAGGCCGGTGGTAAGCCGTTTGACGTGGAGAAGGACTTTATGCATGCGGCTCTGGACGCCATCTGGGTTGCCGTGCTGGGTACCAGGCTTGGTATTGTCCGTCGCGAAATCGAGAAGCTGGATCCAACAGAGGCTGGAAACCAAGATCCAGAGCATGTCCGCAGACTGGAGACAGCAAGCATGGTGGAGGGCTGCATGGAGTTCGCCAATGAGCTTGTGAATAAGGGCTTGGGGGCGATCTGGCCCGGACTGACGTACTTCTTCATCCGGCAAACCAGCGAGTACAAGCATTTCATCAACTTTAGAGACCACGAGATCCGGAGGCTGATGTCCGAGGCTGTTGAGCGGTTTAACCGGTTGGAATTGCACAGCGAAAAAGGCGAGGGCGAGAGCGAGGGTGAGGAACACGACACCTGTGCTATGGACCTTGTCCTCCGTCGGGACGTCATGGCGGCTAGGAGAAGCGGCAAGCCTCTGGCCAATCCGGCCGATGACCCTGCCATGGTGCAGGAACTCTTGCTCATGTTGCTTGCAGTAAGTCGGTCATAGAACCGGATGAACCGGAAACTGACAACACAGGGCCACGACTCGACGGCGAACACTCTGATGTGGTTTGTCAAACTCATGGCAGCATACCAACAAACCCAGGCCGAGCTTCGACATGCCCTCAAGGCCGCTTTCCCGAATGGCGCCGAGTCAGCAGCTGCGATACTGGACGCTGACATTCCATACCTTGACGCAACTGTCGAAGAGACGGTTCGTGTGTCTGGAACCTCGGCTGTTCTTGCTCGCCGCGCCCTTGTTGACACCCAGATCCTTGGCCACCCCATTCCAAAGGGCTCAAATATTATATGCAACACCCGTATCCTCGCCCCTCCGGTTAAGGTTCCCGAGGAGATCCGCAGCGCAACGAGTCAATCGGCGCAAGCGAAGCGGCCGAGAGGAGGCTTCGACGGTTATCCTGGTCGGGATCTGGACGTATTCGAGCCTCGACGATGGCTGACGAAGGACGAAACTGGCAAGGAGGTATTTGATGCGTATGCCTTGCCGAACCTGATCTTTGGCGGCGGATTGAGGGGCTGCTTTGGTAGGTTTCCTCTGGCCTTATCCTTGTGTGTTGCCCCTGAAGCTGACTGGTGATATCGTAGGCAAAAAACTGGCGATGCAGGAGCTCAAGATTATCATGGTACAGATCGTGCTCAACTTTGAGTTCTTGCCCCTACCGGAGGAGTTGAGAGACATGAAGGCCATTGAGAGGGTGTTTCGGCAGCCAGTTCAGTGCCACGTTAAACTGCGGCCGCTGTGAGACGCACTGAGGAATTGTTGGCCCATGCAGAACTGAAGGAAGTCCTGATACTGGGGAGAAATTTGGAGCTTCATAGAATGAAGTTTAGAATAATAGTAGTAGTTGACTGCATCAAGAAGGGGAAAAGTTGCAACATATCTATTTTTTTTTGTCGTTGTGAAGCAGCGGGATTCAGGATTGAATGGCGAGAAGCCGCTGTGCTGTGGCCTGGGGGTTGCCCACGCCCAGGGTGGAACGCACGGCTTGCTTTACGGCCTGTGCGGTCCAACCGTTTCCCTAACCCCAGATGCCCGCAATTTTACTCGGCAAGTGTCGCGCTGCTAGACATCTCCCCTTTGCAACTTTCCTTAGGACCATAGTCTTGCCGTAACAAAGTCGCCCACCAGCCCACCTTTGGCGCCGCAACGCCAAGCGCGTTGTCCCATCACGATGAGCAACAACTACCTCAACCAGACATTCCAGCTTTCCCAGACTGGAACCCAGTCCTTTGTAGGAAACACCCTCGATTACAGCCAAAGCGCGCAGCTGACCCAACGGGTTCAGGACAACCGCAATCGCACCCCTCTCCGTGCCCATCGCGAAACCCCGATCCTACCTCCTCAGGTACCCTCGCAAGCGACATACCAACAGGTTCAGCAGCAACAACCGCACCACCAACAGCACCACCAACAACCACCAGGAGACGAGCAAAACGAACCGGCCCAGCCAGCCTACCACAAGTCCGGCGACCCTCTGCCCCAAAGAGGACACCAGACAGCCCACCTACAGTTCCACTTCGGCACCAACCCTCCGCCGGATATCCTCCAGCAAGCCCGCCTCAAGCAACAGCAGCAGCAACAACAACAACAACAGCAGCAGCAGCAGCAGCAGCAGCAGCAGCAACAACAACAGTACGCACAGTACCAGCTGCAGCCGCAATTCTCTCCGTCTCAGGTTCTTTCTCAAACCCCGACCTCCCAGGCACCACAACAAAGTCAACATGCCTCCGCCTCGCAGACTCCCAGCCAAGACAACTCGATGCGAATTCTAGAAGACGAAGATGATGATGAAGATGATTCGGGGAACGAAGGCGAAGGCGAAGGCGGGACAGGCGAAAACGGCAGCGGCGACAACATAGTTCCATACGTGGCCCCTCTGATCCAGCCGATTACGCCTCTGCAGCTGCCCAAAGTCCGGCCAACCCTTCTTCTCGGACCCTATGATACCCGCGAGACATGCCACCACGCGGTCCAGGAGTACGCGATAGCCCAGGGGTACGTCCTCGTCCAGTCCGGCTGCGCGAAGCAAAAAACACCGGGCGGGAAGTACACGGCCACGACCGAAGTCGTGCGTGTTGATCTTCAATGCGACCGAGGTGGTACGTGCAAGAATGCGGGGACGGGCAGGCGCAAGAGGCCTACCCATCGCCTCGGATGCCCAACGAGAGTCAAGCTGGTGTGCAAGAAGCGACAGGGCTCAAAATGGTTTATCGAGATTTTGAGCGAACTGCACAACCACGACCTGAACCCCAACGAGATGCACAAAATAGCGGCTTACCGACGGTGGCGAAGAGTCCAAGCGGGCGGGCCGTCAACGGAGCCGAAGGCGGAACGGTATGCGAGGATGAAAAAGCCAAAAGTCATTGCACCAGTACCACCGCCAAGGTTCCACCAGCCTGGTGGGGAGAACCTCCCGAAACCGCCAGCAGCGCCGACAAGTCCTCTGCATATGGCCGCCTTGAAGGGGCAGTGTAAAATTATGGAGATTCTGTTGAACAAGGGCGCAGACATCAATGCATATGACTCGACGGGCCGGACCCCCTTGCACTGTAGCATTGAGGGGAGTCGGATGGATGTGATCAAGATACTTGTGGAAAGGGGTGCCGACGTCAACAAGTGTGATAACAAGGGGCAGAGTCCAATGGTGTTGGCTGTGGAGAAGGGGCTCGAAGACGCCGTTGTCTTGTTCATGGAGCACGGCGCCGATATCAACACATGATTACTCAGTGACGGGTTTCGCATCATGGCTTTAGCGGGCGTCTGGTGGTATCATTGTTTATTTCCCCTGGAGCCCCAGAGGAAGTCTCTGTGGGCGGGTCTGAAAGATTTAGAGCCGAGTCTCAGCAGAGTTTAGATTGTACATGGATACATCCTTGTCCATCCTTCCATCCATCCATCCATCATAACTCATAACGTGTCAAACATGAACAAACAAATGTAAGCCCACCATCCAATATATCCATCGCGCCCATGCTAACAATACAAACCGTCCAGCCCATCCCATTCCCATCATCATCGTATCCCATCACATCTCATGCCCATGATCACTTCCTCTTCTTTCCCAATTGATCAATCAGAAACCCGCCCAACGCACCCCCCAGCGCCTCAACCCCGCTATTCCTCCTCGACCTCCCCCCTTTACTCCCGCCCTTTTTCTTCTTCCCTTCATCCCTTTCCCTCTCCCGCTCCCGCCCCTCATCCTTGCCCTTCTGGAACGCATTCATCGCCGCAGCGCCCAAAGCCGCGGTAGCCACCCTCGCACCCTTTTCGCCCGCCCACGCCCCAGGTTGCGATCGTGCGCTCAGAGCCGCCATCGAACCAGCCTGCAACGCCGCTGCCGCGGCTGCCTGCCACCGTGGACTGAGACCTTGGAACCGGTCCTTGGCGGAGGTGGTTTTCGACCGCGACAGGTTTGGTCTCGTAGGTCCCCGGGCGTCGTGTTCGGGACGGAGTTCCTTGGTCTTTTGCCGGCGGATCGGAGACGGCGAGCGGCGTCTGTGGCGGGTTGGTGAAGGTGATGGGGAGGGCGAGTAGGCTCTCCTTGAGCGATGCTCCCGGTCACGGTCGCGGTGGTGGAGACGACCGCCGGGGAGGATGGGAGATGGAGAGCGGTTGCGCTGGTGTTGCCGAGGGGGTTCGCGCATGGATTTTGAGCGGGAGAGGGGTTCGCGCTCGTAGTAGTCGCGGCGGCGGGGTGGCGAGGGCGAACGGGTGCGGTAGGGTTGTGGAGATGGGGAGCGGCGACGATGGCGGCGCTGCTGGTCTGAAGAGGATGGAGGGGAGGGGTACGCGCCGCGCTGCTTTGTTGTGTAGGTGTCGTCGTGACGGCGGGAGCGCGGCGGCTCGACGGCCTCGTAGGGGTTTCGGGATGTCATCGGGGGTGAGTAAAAGGGTGCTGAGTAGCCGGCTGGGGGAGGAGAGGGCTTGTCGCGGATGTATTCGTAGCCGTCGTCCCAGGCGTTGATGCGTTGGAAGGGGTCTTGTTGCTTTTGGGGTGGTTGTCTTGTGGATTTGCGACGGAACATTTTTGTTTCTCGTGTGATGTGTCCACGGAATCGTAAACGAGGGTGGCGGTTGTTGGAGGGGGAATTAATAAGTGATCGATGCCGGTGATGCTCACGCAGATGAAAGCTAACGCGGCGAGGTTACGTCAATGCAGACCAATGCAAAATGCGAGCGCGGATGCCCGACGTATGTCGCAGAAACAGACGAATGCAGAGTCAAATTGTCGCGAATCGCAGGGTGCAGCCTTTTGCTTTTAAAGGCTCAGATGCTTTGGCGCCTGATCGTCTGCGGGATGGCAGCCATCCAAGGCCACGGGATCGGCACAGTCACGCAAAACCTCGCCTCAATCATCCGGACCGCGGCTCTCCTGTTGGTTCCCTCAGCGGTCCTGTCCTGCGCAATTACGCCACCAGTCGCCTGCCAAGTTGGGCCATTGCACGGCGGGCTCCGGGTATGACCGGGGGGAGTCGCCTGTGAAAACGGGATTATAGTGGGGGCCCCCGTTCCATTCCGCGGGCGCCCTCCAATCTGTGTCCCCAGTCCGTCGTGAGAAGCGCTCTCCGCCAGTGGCTGAGAAGCGACCGTCTTTTCTGGCGGCCTCGCTGCAGTGCATCGAAGTCGACCTCCCGACTGAGCGATTGGCTTTCCTTGTTGAGCGCATTTTTTTCTGACTGGTTCGCAGACGGATACCTCTTTTGTGTACGATTTGCACGTGCATTTGCGAAAACAGAATCGGTGCCTAGCTTGCATCACCGGCGCCTGTCATTGTGCAAGTCATTTGATCGATTTTCCACGGGACACAGCATCGAATGCTCGGGCCGGCCCCACCCGCAAGCTACGCCGTGTTCCCAACCTCATACGTAGACCGTAATCGGCGTCCTCAACACTTCATCCCAGAGTCCTCCAACCATGGATGCGTTGATCAATTGCGTCTGCGGCTCAACTTGAGCTCCAAGCATCGTCCACAGGAGCCCCCGCATCACCCGAACCAAGTTCCACAAGCCGCCTTTCGCCTTGACTGTCTGCTCAAATGCTGCCTGCAGTGGGTCGTATCGAAGGAACTCGTGACCGTATCCCGCGTGAACGTGTCCGAAGACGTGGAGCTTGGGTCGAATAGACCACAAACTTCGAAGCAGATGAGAACATCCGATGCCAAACATGTCGAGATGTCCCATCGGCGGAGCGTGGGTAACAAGAATGTCAACATCGTCCGGTATCATGCCCTTCCAGACGTCATCTTGACCGGGATACTGGAATGCCCAGCTTCCGTGCTTCGGGGACCTGGGACTTCCGTAAATCTTCAGCTGCCTTCCGTTGGCAAGGGCGAGGGCGATGCTGCTGTCTTGGAGGTATATCAAGTCACCCCATTGAAGTAAAGGCCGTTCAGCAGAGGGACCACTTCTAATGCGATGGCCGATTTCATCGCATTGACTGTCCAGCAGCAGGTCGTGATTCCCTGCAATGACAATTTTGTGCTGATGTGGCTGTGATTGTAGCCAGTCGAGAGCCGTCTGTATTTCTGCCCGGGAACCCGATTGCGTGAGATCGCCAGCGTGGATCAGGATATCGCCATTTGGAAGCTCTGGCTGAGAATTGTGCGTGTCGGAAATGCATACAACTGACACTAGATCCGACATATTGGCCTTCGAAGCGCCAACGCATCTTGCAGTAGACCATGCGTAGGCCCATTGTGCAAGGAATAGTGTTGGATTTGTAGAAAAACGTTTCCACCGGCCAGGCTCTGGCCGGTGGAGAAGAGCGTCAAGACCAGTGTTCATGATTCTGTCTGTGGTCGTTGTTGCCGAGCTGTCTTCTTCAACTCCAGAAGGCAGGCACCAACGGATGGCCATTTCCTTCCTACCCCGGTATGCGATTATCCGAGTGCTGCAACACGCCTCATTTCTCTCTTTGTCGTTATCGCAGTGTTTCTTGTTCTCTTTGTCGTAGAATGCCATCCCCTTCCCGGCTGGCCGCCGCATACAATTGTTCGGGCACATACCGCACCTTTGTTCCCGCTCTCCCTTCCTCGCGAACGGTCATGGACAACATCACAACACACAACACACAACACTTGGAAACCCACAATTTCAAAATTGAATAAGCACTACCATGGCGCAGGCTCTGCAATTGAACCAACCAATCGTACGGCAGCGTACTTCCTATATGCACTGGTTGACCCGCCAGGGAGATAATCACCTCTTCAACCCCACGGACCCCCAACAAATAGCCGACATAAACCGTCTGACTCGCCCGAGAACCAATCCTCCAAGCTGGCCAGGGCATCCTCCAGACGGCACCAGAAGCAGACCAGTATGGTTGGCCGGCCCGCTCATAATACGCGCCAACCGGCCCCCTCGTGCGCCGGGGCACGCCGCCACCGCACAAGAAAAGGCGGACGTGGTAAACGCGCTGGTGGCCGTTGTGCCAAATTTGCACGCTCATGATGTCAAACTCGTCAAGTTTTTGGGTTGGGGCGGACAAGGTTTTGCGGCGCTGTTTGAGTTTCACGGCCAGGGGAATCTCCCGAGGGGCCTGTACGTCATGAAGATGGATCTGCCGGCTCGAAACACCGTGGCACGCGAAAAGATCAACCAGTCGGTCCGTTCTCCCGCCCTCACAAAGCCATGTCGAGAAAGCTGACGACGGGTTCAGATCTATAGTCGAGCACAGCACATCATCCAGCTGATCACTCCGGAGCCTCCCCCTCCTCTCCGGAGAGGAAGGTCACGGCCCTTGCTGAAACGGAAACGGGGAGGCGCGCCGACTCCCCCCGGTCTGGATATCGACCTCGATCCCTGGCGGGAACCCTTAGAACCATGGGTCCCCCCATACACTCTCCCACCGGATGCCGCGCTCCAAGCCATGTCACCCAACTCGATGCTCTCCGAGTTTTGTGAACGGGGAGACCTCGACGGGTGGCTTACGCGGATAATACACGGGCAGCAGAATGTGATGGTGCCCCCGGTTGATGTGGGGATCCTTTGGCATATATTTCACTGCTGTGAGACTATTCTTTCCTCCCCACCCTCGGCTTGCGCCTTCTGCTGACAACGTCTTGCATACAAGTGGTAAAAGGCTGCATTGGCCTAGAGTTTCCGCCAAGGGCGCAGAAGGGCAAGATCTACCGATCCCAGTCCTGGTGGTCGTCATCACACTCCTGGAAATCATCCGGGGGCAGACACGGCCCTCCGCTACTGGAGGTTATCCCCCCGCCACTGCCGGCAAACGATCGACTCGCGTCTAGGATGGTTCATTTCGACTTGGACGTGGGCAACGTATTCATGGGGTCCATGGGGTCCCACGACGACGAGTTGCATGAGTGGGTTCCGGTCCTCAAGATTGCTGACTTTGGCCTTAGCCGACAAATGAATGCCACCAACTTGCAAAATCCGTGAGACTCCCCCTGAATGTTGCGCCCTCGCAGTTGACTAACCGATGTGCTTTCCATCCGGCTCGAAGAAACTATGTGTGGGCCGCAAGGCAGGTCATCCCGCTTGCCCGTTTTTCGGCCGTGTCTCCTGACAATTCTTCTTTTCTACTAGATACCCTGGAAAGGCGTGGTTCTATATGCCTGTAAGAAAAAACTGGTCCTTCAGCAATGTCTTGTGGAATTTAACGCTGAGTAGGAGCAATTCACTGAGGAATGGGACTGGGTCGATCAGTTGCCGGGTCCGCAACACACAGTCGCTGGTCGATTCGGTCCCGAGTCAAACATCTTTCAAATTGGCACCGTAGGTTCCTGCGGTCTCAGATATCTCTGGTGCGGCACTAAATCGTGAATAGATCATGGCTTTGTGCGCCTCAGGTTACTACGGTCCAAGGGACCTCTCCAACACTGAAAACCCTGTGCAGATAAGAGGGCTCGACCCCGCGCACCCAAATCTCGATGTGTATACCTACGGCGGATGGCTCAACGACCAAGGCTTCGCAAACATCCCGGACAATCTCAAAAGAGCCATTCAGTGGTGTCTATGCGAGGTCCCGGCCCATCGTCCTAGTTTGCGGGATCTTGACAACCTTGTCACCGCTGAGCTTGACGCACTCCGAGCCGATCCAAACTACGCTCAAAACGGGCAGGGGTATGCGCACCTATTCAATGCTCCCATTCAGCCATCCCGCCGGACTCAAACGTTAATACAGCAGCTCAATGTGAGGTATCTCGTATGTGGTTGAATTCTGTCTAATGCTTGTGTAGTACATCAGAGGCCCAACCTTTTTTTGACATTTTTTTTTTTGGTTACTTGCGAATATGCTTGGAAGATACATTAGGTGTTTTTTATGGTTGGTTGACGAATAATCCCCAGCACTGCAAGCAAGTCCAAATCCGGACGCGGTTTTCTGACAACTGACCGCCTATGTAGATGCATTTCCGGCTGATTGGGTGTGATTAATGGGCTGCGTGCCGTGGTTGGGGGCCGCTTGCAAAAAGGGTGTCCCGGAGTTTCCGGAGTCTGCACCGGGATTCGGAGCCTCAAGGCCCGGAAGCCGGTGAACCTCGGCCGAGAACGGACCCTAACCCTTTATCTCGGGGCCTCGGGGCTGAGATCTCGGAGGTTGAGCACAGTATATCGTTCATCAATAGCCATATCATATCCATTTCCTCAAGTTTCCTACATCATCGCCTTGAATCCTCTTGTCGTGGCAAACATCTTGCACCGAAATAATAACCCCACTTCTCGGACTCCTTGGGGACCCGACCGTTACACAAAGCCAACACCAACTAACTCAATGCCCCCCTTTTTCTCCCACCTCTCGTTCCCCTTTTTCACCTCACCATCTCGTATCCTACCCAAAATACCCAAAATGCCAACCCACCTCGTCCTCGTCCAATCAACGCCCCGTCCTTCTTCGTCTTTGTCACCAGCAACGTTCAACGCATGGTACGATACCGCCCACATCCCGGATCTGCTCCAGACACCAGGGATCCGCTCCGCACGACGGTATTTGTCGAGCACTACGTCCCCGGATGAGAAACCCGGAGTGGGGAGTTTTCCGTACCTGGCCGTGTATCCCCGTGTGAGCAGGGAGTGGCTTGCTTCGCCGGGGTGTGAGTTTCTCAAGGTGCCGCTGCATCATGAGATGTTGCCGGGTCCGGAACATTTTGTTTTTGGCGTGGCGGATTTTGTGATGGGGGCTTACGAGGTTGTTGGACGGGCGGGGAGGGGGGTTGTGGAGAAAGGTATGTTTTCTGTCCCATTGGAGGTGCGAGGGATATACTGGGAGATGGTTCTGGCAAAAAGGGTTGGGCTGATGGTTGGATAGGGGCTGCGAGGTGGGTTGTTGTGCAGGTTTTGAGAGTGGACGAGGTGGAGGGACGGGAGAAGGAGGAGGTGTTAAAGGGGCTGTGGGAGGGTTTTGGGGAGGTTGCGGTGAGGTCGGTGTTGTTGAGGTATGATTTCAATCCGGCGGGTGCTGGGACGAGAGACGCAGAGATTGAGAGGGGAGAGGTGTTTGTGGGGGCACGGTGCTTGGTACTGGTGAGTTTGCTGTCTACCTTGTGATTTAAGTGAAGCTGACGTTGGTAGCATGAGCTGGAGGAGTTGCCGGATGGAGGCGTTGGGAGGGGGGTGGTGCTGGGCCTGTTGAAGGCGTTTGGCGAAGTGGAGTTGACTGTGTGAGATTATATATTTGACATTAAGGTAGGTAGGTAGAATACAAGTGGTTCATGACTTTGCAGGCTGTTCTTTATCCTTGAGTTTTGCAACTCGCATCCTCCATGCAACGAATGCAACCGCAGTGACGGTGATGGTGCCGGCGATCCTGGTCGAGTTAGTCTCCGGGAATTGTGTGAAAGGCTGGAACTCTCACCAGTTATGCTTGTTTGGCTTTGGACCTGGTGGTTCGGACCCTTCAACACCACCTAGGTCGCTCTTGTCGGTATCGTCACTTGCAAAACCGCGAGTCTGTTTTGCCGTGATCGGAGGAAGCCTCGCCCGGACAGGTGGCGCCGAGAGGCGGAACAAGGTGGTGGAGTGAGGCGATTGATTTGGTTGGAGACATGATGATCGAGACTTGGAACTCAATTGGCTCGGTACACCGTTGAAGTTTGTTTTTCTGATTGAAACTCAATTGACTGTTGAAGTAGACGGGTTGCTTGCCAAGTCCAGTACATGACGGTAGGTGTGACGTATGGTGTGCCGTCCAGGTACCGCCCCACCCACTCCAACATCAACACTTGAAGGAAAGTGCAGGGGACGCGGATGCAACAAGACTGAGGCCCACCGCGTGACGTCACTTTGGTGCTTGCCTCAGTTCCGCCTCACCACCTCAAAGCACCACTCTTATTGCTGCAGGTAGCAAGCAGCTTGACAACGCCGAATGCCTCCGCAGCCTAATCCAATTGGAAGCCTCTTTTGTGAGCCCCGGTTTGATGAAGTGGGGTCGAAGTGCAAATCCGTGTTGGTTGTCAGCGATAAATCGGTCTAGATCCCATTGCCATTGGCTCTCATGGACAAGAGGCAGCAACGCTGCATGATGGGAGCTGCATGATAATCCAATCAGCCTGCGGTGTGAAAAGAGGCATACCCCTCCATGAAGCGTTGGCCGCAGCTCCCGCTTGACCTCGCCGATGAGAAGAGAGTATTTATCTTCGGCGCTCTCCCAGCCGACATCCTTTCCTCTCTAGACGCGCCTCGCTAGGTTTGTAAGGCGTCCGTCGCCAGCTTACCTGGTGGTAAGTTGCACCGTTTTGCCGGGTTGTTTGGTGATGTGCTGATCCACATTCTCCTCCAGGATCCCAGTCGTTTGCATTTGAGGGCACCTGCGGGGGGCCTTAGTCCCCGCAGACGCACTCATCACTCAGCAATGGAGCAGTGGTAACGGCGAGAATGTTTGTGGCAATTCTATCTCTGAGCATTATTGGGATGGCCAATTCATGCTTTTATCGGGATCCTTGAATGGAAACCCCATTTATGTTCCGGGATGGAACCATCACGAAGGTTCTTGTGCGAATCACTTCGCATGGGGGGGCAGGGAACGGCTCTGGCCCGACCAGGTTCCTGTCCCCTCCTTCCCCCCCCTCTCTCCAACTAGCGGCACCCTATACCTATCACACCTATCCGACTTCGCCTCTTCGCCGTGCAATTACGCACAGGGAGATATGCCATGGCCTCAAGACCCTGTCCCTGAGCCTGACACGAGCATACTGACCGAGCACCTCCCTCCGGCTATCGGTCCTCACACATTCGGAGCATTAATACCCCAGGGGATTTCGGCATGGTGGAATGTCCCTCCTGTCTCAACTCTAGGCATTCCTCACGGTTCTCCTCTGAGTGTGAGCCCATTCCTTTCAACCAACACCTCGGGGAGTGAAGAGTGGTCAAGGCAGTGCGATATTGGTCATGGAACCCTCGACGTGCCTCCCATCGCGGATGCCAACTTTTACGTCGAGGCTCCTTCCGCAGCCGCCATTCCTGCGCCACCTTGCACACCTGGCAGGACAGCCACTTCTGATGCCGCGACTTCCGCCGAGCCGAGCCGTTCGGTCCCTGTGGGCTATGGACCAGCTATCTGCGAGTTTCAAGGTTGTGGGAAAAGTTTCGCTACTCGAGCAAACCTAGGGCATGTGACAGATGGAATCTTGTTGCCCTCAAGTTTTGCTGACCAAACAAACATAGGGCTCACAAAAAATGTCACGATCGGAAGTACCCCTGCCCCAATAAGGACTGCACCCCTCGCTGTCCTCGGGACTTTCCAACGACGGCTGACCTGACTCGTCATCTTGAATATTCCAATGGTGGGAAGTGGATGGTTTGCGAGCACTGTGGTAAGCGGATCAAGGGAAAACAGAAGTTCAACTTGAAACGCCACATCCGTGCAAAACACCCCAACCACAGCCCCCCTTCCATCCCTCCGGATCACTGAGATCCAGAAACCCTACCGGGGCAACCGTCGCATTCCTGCAGAGAGATCACACCCAGCGCTGGGCGAATGAGTGAACTCATTGATGTGGGCCGCGTCACGCGGGTTGCCCCAGTCGACACCTTGTTCTTTTGTGGAGGCTTGATACGTTTGACAACATCTTGGCGTGTTTGATCCCGAGCACAATTGAGGTGTTGCCGATCGCTACCGACCTTGACAGAAGCAAGGTGTTGATCAGGTAGCCCCGCGTGACGCGGCCCACATCTTCGCGCAGCGGAGGGTGTGATCTTTGCAGGAGTGCGACGGTTCCGTCAACGGTAAAGGTTTTTTTCGGGACGAGCTGGGCAAGCTGCCTCGGAGTTGAACCCGAGTCATCCTGACCAGCTCGCCCTTGACACCAAAGATGGAGAGGCAGGTTCGTCCGGTCTCGCAGGATTTGTGGTGGTTATGGGATTGATGTATTCTTTGATTTTCTGTTGTTTTGTATCGTTTATTCTGCTGATGCGCCGGTTTGCTGTCTTGGCAGGGGAGGTGGGAGTGGTATCGAACACGGGGGTGAGCACCTTCACTCCTTCGTCAATCTAATGCACCCTCCCTGGTTCTCCTCCAACACAGTGAAATCTACTTGACGGGCTTGCAGGCAGTCCAATAAAGTTTCACCATGTTCAAGATTTTGTTGACGAGCGCAAACATTTGCGCGACAAGGCGCCACCGGACCGAAGTTGATTGTGTGAAGAGTCGCCTGGCGAATACGCCTAGCTAATACTATCGTAAGGTATGACGGGGCCAAAAACAGCCCAGGCCTCAAAGGGGAGTGCAGAAAACAAGTAAGTGAAAATGCTATGAACGAGTGGATGACCCAACCCCCGCGTCTCCGTCTCCGACTTGAATCCCACTGCCTAACTCTTCCTTATCACCATTGACCATCGCCATCCATGCCATCGCCAGCAAGTCCTCTCAATCCCTGGTCGGAACCCACCGATAGGAAGAGTTAGAATGCCGCATTGCTGCGTATTTCCATCTCATCCATCCAAGTTGAAGTTGACTGGGCATGCTTCGAGTATTCAGGGACGTTGTTAGGGTCGAGCAGGGTGTCCTTGATGGTCTTAAGAACCATCTCGTTCATCTTCGCCTTGACCTGTTGCACCACAGTCCCCGCTGCCTCAGACTTGGTCGTTGGGAAGCTGACCCCCGGAAGGACTTCATTGTGACGCGCAGGCTCGACGAATCTTTCATGCTCTTCGCGTCTCGGAGGAAGGAACTTGAGGTATTGGTGACAAAACCAACACGCTCCCTTGCTGCAAGCAATGTAGGGATCTTCCGCCCAGAACGTGGCACGGCTCGCGTTGAACCAGGTTGCAATCTGAAGCTCTGCATGGTACCGTGTCACTAGCTCTCCATTGCGCCTGTCGATGAACTTTCGGATCTCGTCGGAAAACGTGTAGGCGACTCGGTTGCTGCTGCTTCGTCGCCTCTCCTCGGCCATATAGCCCCCAGCAAGGCGTGAGGCATCGGCGGGATACTTTTCGCCGAGTCTGTGCATCACCTTCCACGGGTCAGCCTCAAACTGGCCTTCGTTTCCGCCAGTCACGAGGGAGACCTTGCCCTGCAGAGGCATATCGGAATGGTTGGGGAGAGGAAGCCGTCCAAACTCAACACAGTACAACGACTCGTTACAATATTTCAACCCTTTGATACCAGCTGCAACCTTCATCGCAGCGTACTTGTGCGCGCCAAGTCGTGCAACGTAGTGAGCAAAGTCTCGCATCTCTGGTGGAGCATTCGGGTGCTGCGGGTCGCGTAGGAACAGCCGAGTTGGCTCCTCGGACCAGGCGCTGAAGCACCTCGAAACGAGCTGGGTTGCATCCCGTTCGCTGCGCAAGTCCTCAATCCAGTTTATCATCGGGTTTTCTGCGATGTGCGGGATCTCGTGGTCAACTAGGTTCTGATATAGAGAGGAGAAGCTGCGGATGTTGACGTACCTTCGGGCTTGCCTGCCTGCTGTTGCTGGTTGAGTGAGCTGATGACTTTCTTCCCCGCGATCTTCAGCTTTTTTGCGTACGTGTTGATTCGGTGAGCACCAGGCCTGGTGTGTTTGAGTAGCTTTCCACAACACTCGGTCTGATTTGGGCATTTGGCAAGGTCGATGAACTTTTCGAGAATCTCCTGGGCAAGGAATTCCTGGCTGTAGTCGTTTGAGGGGTTCTGGTTGTTTTTGATCAGGGTCTGAAGCCAAAAAAGGGCATCCCAGGCAGCGGGTTGGATACCGTTGTTTCCGGCAACCCAAATCTTGACCAAATGCTGCCCACTGGTGTTTTTGGGTATGAAGCCACCTTGCCTGGCCCTGGACTCACTAGAAGCAAACTCAACGGCAGCCGCTGTGATGGTGTCACCTCCTTTCTTGAAGTCGACAAGGTAGCAGAGCCGATCAAGGAAGTCTCGTTGGAGCTCTTTTGGGTTTGGTATGGGCCGATTTTCACCATCCACGTACTCTATGTCTCTGTCACGGCGCTCGTGGGGCCCCATGAAAGGTCGAAGGATGGAGAGAAATACGAGGTTAGAGTAGAACTCGGTGTCGGTGACGGGCCGAAGCTCTGACGCCACTGCTGTGGGATCGGTGCTCAGTCTGGTCATTGCACCGCCAAATGGGTCATCGTCAGAGTCGTCGCCACCGCTCTCCGAGTTGTCAAGATTGCTGAGAATTTCACCATTGTTGGTAGGAGGGGGACTTCTCGTATCCTATTGTTCGATTTTGTTGTCGTCAGCCAAGAGGGGCGATGCCTGAAGTCGGTGAGGGGATGTTTTACTGCAATCCCTCAAGGCTCCCAAGAAACGCACAACAAAAAAACTAGAACATACATCCCATGGTGAAATTGGATGCGCCCCTTGGCTGGGGGGCTCGTGAGTCTGGCTCGTGACCGAAGATGGCGTGCTCTGCGCTGGCTTGGAGGACTGGGGAGTTGCTGAAAGGAAAGATACCAGTTCCGATGGAGGCTTCGATGTTGGCCCAGCGGGGTTGGAGCTTTGGTTCTGGTTAAGCTGCTGGGTTGAGTTGAAGCCCCGGCGGCCGGGGACCCTCGAGTTCGGAAAAGAACGGGGTGAGCCCGTCCCAGACGACGGCCCCCAAGTGGTTCTGGGAGGGGGATCCCTGTGACTGTTCATCTTGACCTCACAGCCTCCACGGGGGCGCTGGTGTGGTTGGCCCTCCCGGAAATAGGGCGCTGAGAGGGGACTGTGGTTCAGAGTTGAAGTAGTTGGGAATCCAGGTTACGAGGAGCAGTGGATTTGATCGAGGAGGCCGCTGAGTGTTGGCTACGCTGTAATAAGGGCCTTCATGGCAGCGAGGACGTTCGCCATTACGCTTGTCTTCACGTGGGTGACTCTTAGCTGGCCCCCAAACTGGCGCAGGCCAAGTGTCTCAGTCGGATCCCATGTCCTATCGGCGTCGCTGTAGAGACGCCGAGTTCGTCGCGCTGCAGACGTTTCGGGCGCTGGGCAGCACTGCCTGTGCGTTATTCTTGCCGGACCATCCAATCGGATATGTAGATATATGTCTGCACGGTGTGGGGAGCGACACAGTGCAGCACCCTGGCGCCTAAAATGCGGGTGTCCGACTCTCAGAGCCTTGCACGTCGTGACCAGGCCCCGCATCAGTGCGGGGGCACGATGGGAGGCAGCTGAAGATTCATCATTCAATGCCCCAGGTAGTAACCCCGGACAAACAGGAGGTTGTTGATGACGATGGAAATGCTCCTTTGGGCGGTGGGGGCGTAGGCTCTGCAGTCCGTTTTGCAGCCCCGGTCAAGACGGATCCTCTCGGGCTCTCGTCCTCCTGGCAAGGCAGGCGTCCCGGGCTGTAGCCACCCGTGCGCGATTGCCCACACATGTCGGCGGCGGGTTAGGTCCTCGTAGGTCGAGCGCTAATGGTAAGGGCGCCAAAGTGTGCGGTGTGCTGTCAGGGGAGGAGAGTGCAGGGTGGAGGACCAGGCTGCCCGAAGTGGTCAGCTTGAAATGCGGTGAAGACTCTGAGATGAGGTTCTCACCTTATTGGCAAGTGTAGTCTGACCTTCCAATCCTTCTGAGTGGCTCCTGCAAAAGGCCTCTGGCAGCTGTCAATTCGATTTCAGCCAAGGTACCCACCTACCATCCCTGGCTGAACCGCAAGCGCTGCAATAGTTTCCAAAAAGATTGACATTTATCTTCTTGTGGCGTTGAGTACGGCTATCCCCGTTGCGGCTGCCCATATCATCTTTCCAGGTTGGCTGGCGCCGGTAACTTGTTGCTATTCCCCTCTTCCCACACTACCTTGGGTAGGTACCTAGGGGTAGGCAGGGTACCGATGTCGCACTTGCTACCAGAGCAAAATCGTCACAGCAATAGCCCCACTGACAATCCTAATTCGAGTAAGTTGGGCACCACTAGATCTACCCCAAAGTTCTTCTTGCAAGCACACGCAAAGCACCTGTACCTCTAAGACTGTCCGAGTCACACCTGACGCTCCAAATACCAGCGTTGAATCGCTCGCCGTACAAAAATCATACTCGTGGCTGCACGTGGGATGCCATAAAAGATGCGCGAGGGGTGACCACTATGTTTAAAGAACGAGCGCCCAGTTTGAGAAGACCATTTGATTTGGCTGCGGGATTAGGAGATAGGCGGTACGCCTTCAAGTACACCGTATCTCGGTAGACGCCAAGAACTTCTCAAGGCGGAACGGGTGTGTAAGGTATCCTGCAAGAAGCAACCAGTGTCCATCTCGGCTCCCGGCTTTTAGTACTTAGCCGGGCCATTGGCATAAAGTTAATCTACAAGACCACTAAACGCCCTGCCTCTCACCTCTTCACCGCGTCACAATTTCACGACTTCTTCACTTTTCTCGCCCTAACTATGAGGCTCCAGCTCCTCTTCCTCGCCTTCCCCGTCATCCACGCCGCCGCAATCCGCTGGATGCCCCTAGGCGACTCGATAACCGACTACGGATGCTGGCGCGCCTGGCTCTGGGAACGTTTCCAAAACGAAGGCTACGACGTTGACCTCGTAGGCGGCGAGCGAGCAGGTGAAAACTGTCGCGGTCTGGATTTCGACCGTGACCATGAAGGTCATCCTGGCTACATGGCTGTTGATATCGTGGCCAAGAAACAGCTTGTTGATTGGCTCAAAAAGAATCCGGCCGACGTGGTCACGATGCATTTGGGGACGAATGATATTTTTAGAGGAAACAAAAAGACGGGGGAGATTTTGGAGGCGTATACGACGCTGGTAGATGTGATGAGGGGGAGTAATCCTGGGATGAGGATTATTGTGAGTTTTTTTCGTTCCCTCTCTTATATCATTGATGGGGATGGGGAAATGGGTGGTTGTTGACGTGTGTGGGAATAGGTTGCGCAAATCATTCCGCTACCGGCCGTGGACAGGCAGGTTCAGGAGTTGAACAGGGCTATTCCGGCGTGGGCAGAGTCGAAGAACTCGAGTGCTTCGCCGATTTGGCTTGTGGATCAGTGGACTGGGTTTACGAGCGCTGATTTGAAGGATGGGATTCATCCGAGTGAGTCTGGGGATGCCAAGATGGCAGAGAGGTTTTGGCCTGCGTTGGTTCGCGCTATTGGGACGATCCAGGGGAGGTAATTAGCGGACGGGGTGGTTTCGACTGCGAATATGATGAAGGTGGTGTGGAGTCATTTGGATGGAATATCAACTGACAGATACGAGACGAAGAATGTAACAAAATACAATGCAAACCTTTTGGGTTAAAATGTATTCTTAAGCTATTACGAAACGGGCAGTGTTGGTTCATGATGATGTGGCGTGAGATATGGCCATGTTGAAAGCGTGGTCAACCTTCCTTCAAGGCGAATCGACTCGCGGTTACGGCGGTGGAGTTGATAGTGTCTGCAGTTAAAATGAACATGAGTTCACAGTGGTGCCGTAATACCATCATCTTCTGGCAGTGTGTGTAATTCGGGCACTCATGGTGTTGAGGGGCAGCCGAATGCCATGCGTCCAGTTGACGACTTGCTCTAGGATGGGGGGAGAGAGGACCGCTGCTACGTCTAGTGGTCGTACACGCCGACGGAGTTTCCTCACTCACACGATTTGAAAGCCGAACTTGTAGTTTCAAAGACTGTATCTGCTGACGTGGCCATCCTCAACATCACCCTAGCGGCTTACCACCACTACGTGAGGGTTGACAGGCATGTTCGGGTCTGGCGGGATATGGGAAATGAGATCAAGGCTGACTGACGCGTTCATGAAGCTATACCCACTAACCCCTCTCCTCTTGCCGCTGTAGTCTTGGAAAAGGGGTACCATGAGATGGCTCACGGAAGGCGCGGGAAGAGCGAAATTTGGTATGCAGTTCCGTCCAGTGCGGAATGTCATCACATCCGGCGGTCCCCTCAACGCCAGAATTCTGGGGTTAGTTGACAGTGAAGTGGGCTCGAGGGCTGGAAATAGAGTCAATACTGGTCAGACACCCTTGCTGCCTTGACGGACCGGTAACTGGCCGGGTCGTTCTATCCACTGATACCACAATGCCATGCAACTCCCCGCCGTCATAGGCGAGAGCGAATACAAAATCAGACAATGCAATCGCGGTGGTGTGAGCGCGGCTCAACGCCGCAAGGGTCCCCAATGCAGTGTTGTACCCCTGATATGTTGACAGGGGGCGGCTCACGACTTGCGTGGCCATCCGCCGTCCCATCTCCGAACTCAGCCGTTCCTTGTTGCCGTGTCTTCCCCACTTACCCCAACGGCAATGACGAGAGCGATAGTAACGCAGATCGTTTCCGGCCTGGGTTGTACGTTTCGGAATTTATCTGTGGATCGTAACACTGCACGAGCGTGCGTTAGCGTCAAAACGAATGAGTTAGACAAGACAAACTATCGACAGTGACGCCGCTGCCGCTGTGGAAACATTTGTATCGTATCCGCGTCTCCGGGTTAGCGACATACGGCAGAACCGGGATGGGGAAAAGGCACAGGAACGTGTGGCAGAGGCACAGGACGAACGGCCTTGTCAACACGGCCTAGTCGACAACGGGTGCGTCTGGTACCTGACAGAAGCCACGAGGGAATCTCTGATATCTTGCCAAGCTTTCCGACTTGGAGATGCGGCCGCCGATGAGGTTGGTTCCCGTGCATGTCAGGGGCGAGGCAAGCTGAGGTACCACACGCGCTTCGCCGCTTGACGCTTCACAACGCTTGGCTGCGCTTTGCTAGACTCCTAACGTTCAGGCGTGCTGCACAACAAGAGAATGGCGTTTCGTGGTTTCCCATTACTTGCAGTTGTTCGTCAGATATCGAATTCTGGCAAGCTGGGCATGGCAAAGTCCATGTGCCGATATGAGGCAGCTCTCAGGGGCTTGCTGATATCGTTACAGCTTCATTTCACCTTCCCACATCGACCTCAAAATCAGCGGACCTGCCCTCTGGATCAAGGGTACCCAGAGTGCAATGAAAGAGGATGACAAACGGTAGCATCGAGTTGAGAACGTGAGCTCGGAATCCAGACCGGACGATAATGCTCCAGTTCCACAACATCTGCAGAACAATGCATCGAGAACAACCCCGGATTTTTGCTGACCTGTCTGCGTCCGAAGAGCAGGTCGGCGGGATTCCGTTGTCTCGGGTTAGAGTTGCGAGCTCTGCCATGGTTGCATTCTCGCTCGAGTGTCGTGCAAGTGTCGATTCTTCCCCCACAAGCCGGCGAGGCGAGGAGAGAGCGACGGATTGAAGCCTGGAAGAGTGGAAGTGTGTTGTTCCGTTGCCTTGACCGCCTTGGGCAAGTTTGGTACCAGGGCCCTAAGCGCATCGGTTAACGCGTTGTGCATGTGCCGTCTGCACGCTCAAGCCAACGGAGCCGTGTGTGGGGTTCGCTGGTGCTCCCAAGTTTTGGATGCCCTCAACCCGCATCAAAACTCAGGAAAAAGGAGAGACACGGTGTGGCTGCGCCCAACCACCATGGTTGGTAGTGTGGTGAGTTTGGTTGCCTGTTAATTTGCAGATCCAGGTCAATGGGATTCGTTTGAGTCCAGCTGGTCTGGCAAGCGAACAGCTGGACAGCTCGCTTCCTCCCGTGTTCTGTCGTCGGCACCACATCCAGCAAAGCGCAGCGCAGCATCATTGGCCGGCTAAGCGTTTGCGCAGAACAGCGGCCAATAGCTCACCCATCTGCCATATTTAGAAGGGCAGAAGGGTTGTAGCGGACAGACACGGCTCGGGTTCGGGGCAGCACACCTGGGGATTTGGGGCATGGAGAAACACGGCACAGTCGGTGTTCTCCTCATCACCTGCTGGCAGACTCGGTCGGGGTCAAGGACCTCTCGTGCGGTGGCCGGATGACTCCGCCAAGTCTCATGATGGTGATGCCCAACGTGGTAGCTGTCGCAATCGCTCGCAACTCGACGACTGCCGGGCGTCCTTGCCAACGCCACAACCCTGATCCATGGCCGGCCACGACCCAAACGTCCCCGGCCTGTGCAAAAGCCAGACAAGGATTGGGGCCATTGGGGAACCACAGGAAGAGGGCTGCGCGCGGGGTCAGACGCCCGCCCAACAACCCCCTGCCACCGCGTCCAAGTCTGGTTCGCTGGACCGCTGAGCTGTGGGTAAGATGAGAAGAGCGCTCCCTGAAATTTCCACACGTCGGCGCCTCTGTCGGCAAGAAAAAGAGTGAAACACGCATTCCGTTATCGTGGCTGACAGCTTTGCATGTAGGCGCGCCTAACAGCGATCGATCCTAGGAACATGGGATCGTGTTGATGGTCTTGGTGCTGCAAGCCACATCTTGCTGGGCGACACGGCAGACTGGGTGCTAGGCTCAGATGAGTTACCTCTTCTTTTGACAAGAGTCTCGGCGAGCTAATCTGCACCTCTAAGTGGTTGCAGTGAGAGAGCGGAGGTGGGGTTCGCATGGCTTGGTCGTGCCTTCCCCCTATTATTATCTTGCAACTGTCCTGTCCCGGGTCCGGGCAGGAGCGAACCAAACCCTGTTTGACAAAATCCCCTCCGAGTGCAGGCAAAGCCGGAGGGGGAACATACCACCACGTCATCTCGCCGGCCCGGAATCCGCTCCGCAGCCGGTCTCACGCAGCTTGCGGAAATCCTATTGTGCGTATCGCCTTTCGCGTTTCGCGCGGCCACCGTCTCGAGCAAGACGTGCTGCAACAATAGCGTCCATGGGACTCGCCGAGCGTCGAGTACTGATGCGACACGCCGGCAATTCGATCGTTCCATGCTGATGAGGTCCATCCGGGGTGGGCCTCTATTGCCCCGATGATACGGGCCTCGCCGACACTGGCAGCGGAAATCCGTCAATAAGCCGGTGCTGGAGGCCACCGGGCTCCACGGCTTGCGAAGCAGCCAATCGCTAACCGTACCAGACCACAAACACCCGAGCGGGACACCAATATCAGTTGATACCGATAGGGCAGAGCACCGCTATGTCACCCTGTGTTTCTCTGACAGCTGCTTCGGAGAGAATGGCACATCCAACGTGACATCTTCCTAGGCAGAGGCTCGCGCCCCCCTTTTCAAGCTCGAGATCACGCAAGCCACCCCAGTGCGACCCTGAGCGGGAAGTCGATGACGGGTCTTGGCTTCTATGATCCTCTCGCGCCGTTCGCTTGTTTGCCGTCCTTCCTCCCGCGGTTTGCCAGCTGCCAGAACCGGGTCCAGCTTACGTTCCTTCATACGAAAGTCGAAGACACGAGCCCGGAGGATGCCGCGGTGCAAGGAGGACCTGGGTGCTCACCGAAGCCATTCGACCAATAGGGGACCTTGTATTGCCCAACACGTTCAGAGACACTTACAAGCCACGGTCCGCCACCGTTTGATGCTACCTGGAACTTGACGGCGACCGCCGCCAGGGACCGGGCAAGCCACAATCCAACGCAGAACCCCCGAACCCTCTGCGTGCAGCTCCCCTGCCAAGGGCCAGCGTCCGATCACGGGATCGTGGCTGACCTGTGCATCTCAGGCTGCATTTGCGCAGGGACGCCCACTGGCAGGACGGGAGAGATGCACCTAGCCAGTCCCTTCTCATCTCCTTGGTGCCCCCTCTTCTTGCAGTCCTCACAACATATCTTCCATAATAGAGTCTGAGGGCCAAGCCAATAACATGCTCCACGCGGGCTGCTAGAACGCCCTGTCCTCTGGTCGTTCCCGGCCCGAGACCGTTCCCCAGACACACGTGCGCTAGCTTCATGGCTGTGGACTGACGTGGAGTCAGAACTGACATCACTTCCCGGCTCCGAATCCGCATATCGTTATTCGTCCCATCTTGCATTCTACGGCCCAAATCCGTCCTGCAGGTCGCCCTGCAGCGGCCTCTGACGAGACTATCGACCTCGGCTATGTCTTTCAGCACTTCCAGGCGCTTCACCACCCGTTCCCGCGTCCAAGATGCATCTTGCCGCTCCCCTCAAATTTCACTTTTCATGCTACTCACGCTGCTTGAGCGTCTGTGGCGCCGGTTCAGAAAAGCTTCCCTGGAGCTATGCACACCGACGTCTCCTTTCACTCACCTTGACTCCATCTGCTGCGGTTGAAGGACTCCCGACTCAGCCATCCCCTGTGTCTCTTTCCCTTTCTGGATGCCACTCTTGCTCTAGCTTCTACTTCTACCTGGATGCTTGGCTCCCATCCCATCCCATCCCATCCTTGCATCGTGGCGGCTACGCCGGGACCCCACACAGCCAGGACGCTGGATGGCTGCATGTCAGACCAGCTCGCTTCCAACGGTCTGGCCTCATTCGCATTTCCTCGTTCGACCGAGGCTGTCAACGCCATCGACCCACTAGGAAGGGACAGGCGAAGGGTAGCATTGCCCATCCATTGCGGAAAACCGCCAGACCATTGATATCTAGGCCGATGTGTCGTCTCATGACCCTTTTCCCCCCCCATCATGTATAAAGAGGGCTGCCTCCCTCTCTCCTCATCGTCCTTTTCTTCTCATCTCGCACCAGGGCAGCGAAGAGCCCCCTACCCTTCTCACATTCTTTACAATACCTTCTGATTCATTCACTCGTTCTTATAACCAACAATCGTTACATCATGAAGTTCCTCGCCGGCGCCGTGGCGTTTGCCGCGGGCATGCTCATGCCGAGCTCGGTCATGGCTGCCCCTCCTGTCATGCAGAGGGACGTGGAGCTCGAGATCAGAAATGATATCGAGCCCCGTTTGCCCCCGGGCAGCTGCCACACCCCGAGCAATCGCGCTTGCTGGGCTACGGGCTTCAACATCAACACCGACTATGAGTCTGTCACTCCCCCATCGGGCACCACCCGGAAGGTACGCACAGTACGTCCATCTCGTTTGAGAATCAAAGCTGACTGGGATCCAGTATACACTCACTTTGACTGAGGAGGAGAATTGGGTTGGCCCAGACGGTGTTGCTAAGGCCAAAGTAATGCTTGTCAACGGTATGTTTGAATCCCATTGGTCGCTGTCATCAACTAACATCCCTGCCAACAGGAAACATCTTGGGACCCACTATTGTCGCCGACTGGGGAGACTTCATTGAAGTCAAGGTCATCAACAACCTCGACACCAACGGGTATGTATTTCCAGTGCAAATGGTAGACGGCCGGCTGACATAGATAGCACTTCCATCCGTAAGTTAGGCACCATTAGATCTACCCCAAGGTCCTTGTTGCAAGCACACGCACAGCACCTGTACCCCTAAAACTGCCCAAGTCACAGCTGACACCCCAAAAAGATTGGCACGGTCTGCACCAAAAGCTGACCCAGCTTCACGATGGTGCCAATGGCGTGACTGAGTGCCCTATTCCCCCTGGAGGCGAGTTCACCTACAAGTTCCGCGCCCAGCAGTACGGCTCGTCCTGGTACCACTCTCACTTCTCGGCCCAGTACGGCAACGGCATTGTCGGCACCATCCTGATCAACGGCCCTGCTTCGCTGCCGTACGATATCGACCTCGGCGTGTTTCCCATCACCGACTACTACTACAAGTCTGCCGATGAGCTTGTTCACGACACCATGAACGGCCCGCCGCCGCCTAGTGACAATGTCTTGTTCAACGGCAAGGGAAAGCACCCTATCACCGGCGCCGGTGAGTGGGCCAACGTGACCCTCACGCCCGGCAAGCGCCATCGTCTCCGCATCATCAACACGTCGACCGAGAACCACTTCCAGCTGTCGCTTGTGAATCACCAGTTTACCATCATTGCCTCCGACCTGGTGCCCGTCAACGCTTTCACCACCCAGTCCCTGTTCCTCGGCGTTGGCCAGCGCTATGACGTCACCATTGACGCCTCGCAGACCCCTGGCAACTACTGGTTTAATGTCACCTTTGGCGGCAACAACGCCTGCGGCTGGTCGCTCAACCCCCACCCTGCTGCCATCTTCCACTATGCTGGCGCTCCTGGCGGTCTCCCCACCAATCCCGGTACTGCTCCTCTGGATCACCAGTGCACCGACTTGATCAACCTCAGCCCCGTTGTTCCCCGCAACGTCCCCGTCAACACCTTCGTCAAGCGCCCCGCCAACACCCTCCCCGTGCACCTGCAGTTCAGCCCTGGCCAGAGCCCGCTCTTTGTCTGGCAGATCAACGGCAGTGCCATCGATGTCGACTGGGACAAGCCGGTTGTCGACTACCTCTTGACTAACAACACGTCGTACCCCAGCAAGTACAACCTCGTCCACGTTGACGACGTCGACGCTTGGACCTACTGGCTGATCGAGAACGACGACCCCACGGGCATTGCCAGTTTGCCTCATCCCTTCCATCTTCACGGCCACGATTTTGTTGTCCTTGGCCGCTCGCCCGACCAAGCAATCCCAACGACCAACACATATGTCTTCAACCAGTCACAAGACATCTTCCGCCTCAACGGCAACAACCCCATTCGTCGTGACGTCGCCATGCTGCCCGCCCGCGGCTGGCTGTTGATCGCCTTTAAGACCAACAATCCCGGTGCCTGGCTGATGCACTGCCACATCGCCTGGCACGTGTCGGGTGGTCTGTCGGTCGACTTCCTGGAGCGCGCAAACGACTTCCGCAACCAGATTGGCACTGCGGACCGCAATGCCTTCAACCAGAACTGCGCCGCTTGGAGGACTTGGTGGGCTACCGCACCCTTCCCCAAGGGTGATTCGGGTCTCAAGGCCTAGGTGTTGAGACCATTCACTCGCTCACTACCATGTGGCGGGGTGGTTCCCGTCGCATCTTCTCGTCTCTCGTTGCCTGCATCTTGTCATGTTCGCTTCTCATTCAAAAGGGGATGCTAGCTTTATGATGTTATGTTTGGTGTTATCATCATCATTTGGTTGGTTGGGTAAGGTCAGGATTAGCTCGGTTTTGGATAGTGGAAATTGAACAAAGTTGATTAAAATCTCCAACGCAGCGCGGACGCGAGCATGTGGATCAGACACTAACTAGATGAAGGTTCGCGCCCAGAGGTCTGGCCCAGGGGTCTGGCCGCTCGACGAACTGTGGGGTGAGAATCGCGTCGTTTCGGTCCGCACTCAAGACAACTGTCACCGCTTGTGCGGCAGGTGCGTCCTTGGGGTTGTCCGGCCGTGGGTCCTGTGGAAGGATCGGGAACATCGGCGAGTGTGGGAGGAAGGTCGGGTGCTCGTTGAGGGAGGTCCGGGTGGTGGTGGGTCAGCGGCCCGAAACAGAAAGAAGGTTCGTGGTTGCTGCCATTAAGTTAAGCTTTCCCCCACCGACCCACATCGCCCACGTCTAGGTTGCGCAATTGCGATGTGCTAGATGTCAGAGTTTCGCAAGTGTGGCGGCACATGCTGGACGAGCGTTCAAAATCACCCTATTGCCCCCACGAAGAATATTCTCGAACACGCTTCGCACTGATGATGCATCTGCCGCGCCGAATCCCACCCCACGTACTCCGTCGGCCGGAATCATGTGGGATAACCAGACATTTGGAAATGCCCAACTTCCAGCTCGCGGTTTGCTCGGCGAGGGCTCTCTATTGACCCACCCCTCCAACGCAGGTCCAACCCAGGGCGTGCCTGATCATGCGTTTTGCGAGCCTTGCACTGCTGCCCATCGCCAGGGTCTGCTCTTAGACATACGTTGATCCTCACACTCTTGTTGTGGCACTTTTTCTTTCGCTATTCGCGAGAAACCAACCATGCCCCGATTTCTCTTGTTTCTGGCAGACATCACGGCAGAACTCGAACACTACGCTTTCACAGGGCTTCGCCCTCTTCGGGGCCGTTGACATGACCGGCTACCGCCATGGCGACTACGAAGCCAATGCCAAAGCCGCAGTATGACGGATTCCTTATTCCTCCATGGTATTCGGGTCCGCGAACCTCGCCCGACGAAATCGTCCTCGCCGACATCGTCCTGGGGTTCTTCCTCGCCTGCACCTCGTTTGCCTTTGCCAAGGCAATGAGCCAGACTGCCACGCGATGGCAACGGGTCAAAAAATTCACGGCATACCTGGTCATGGTATGGGTGGACTGGGCAGCCACCATCATCCACTCAGTCATAGGTTGGTGTGTCGGCCACGGCACATGCTCGATGGAACCAAGGTACGTCGGCCGGGTATCGCATCGCCAACACCATGGCCCTAATTTGGAAGCTCCAGTTTCTGGCTCTTCCTGTCCATCATGGTCGTGTGGACCATCGAAATGCACTGCCTCGCCCAGATCCTGGTCAACCGGATCGCCCTCCTCATGTTCGACCCGCTACGTGCTCGACATCTTAAGATCGCCGTCCTCGTCATCATCTTCATCCTCACGGCCTCTGTCACCATCATCTGGATCCCCGCTTGCATGGAGATCAACCCGACATGGGAGTTTGCCAACGATATTTGGGACCGTGGCGAAAAGGTCTTTTTCCTCGTCCTCGACGTCAGCCTCAACGCCTACTTCATCCACCTCGTGCGGTCAAGCCTGATCGCCCACGGGCTGCTCAAGTATCAGCCACTCTATCGGTTTAATATCATCATTGTCGCCCTGTCGATCCTCCTGGATGTAAGTCGCCGCTGCAGTCACGGCCATCGGAGACTTACTGACCTTGTTCTCAACAGATTGCCGTCATCGGCATCACATGGTTGCCTGACTATTGGATCTACATTCAGTTCCGCCCTCTTACACACATGATCAAGCTATATATCGAAATGTGCAACGCCGAGCTTATCGGGCGCGTTGCTCAAGCCTCAGTCCAGAACCGCAACAACACCCGACCGTGGTCCTCTGGCATCAGCAATGGTGCTGTCGAAGCCCTGAGCCTCACGGCGACGCGGAGAACACTGGAAAGAGAGCATCAGCGGAACCCATCACGAGGAGGAGGTAACCGATGGGCCTTGTTTTCGCGGCACAGCAGTGGGAATGTCAAGCCACGGTCCGAGTCGTGGCTAAGTGGGCGAAAGGCAGAAGAGTCCAGCCATGGGCCAGGTCCACCACCCGAAGCCGTCCACAATACCCTTTCACAGGGTGACAGCTACGCGGTGGATTCAGTCTGAGTTTTCAAGATACCCGGCTCGCGATTAGGCACGGCCAATCGAAGGACCTTTGCGTTGGAGAGAAGGAAGCGTCTACTGTCAGTGCCAGGAAAATATCTCTGTCGTCGGCTGTATTTCTTGGTCTGTATCCCTTCGAGTTTTTGATTCTCATCAATCCCAACGGTTGCACCATTTGATCTTCCTTTTTGAGGCTTTGGCAGTTCCCATCGACGTCATGCTATCATCCCAACAAGTCTTCCTTTTGACCTTGTCCACAAGCTTGATGCCCTCTGCCTCGACGCCAGCCCGGATGGGATCACAAATCTCCTTTGTACAGGGCGCCAACACACCGGGCTGGTTCAACGCGGCATATCCATCTAGAAACAACTGTGTCGCAATCCCGCACGTCACGCCCGCCGACTTGGACATGGCCGAGAGCCATCGGGCTCCCCGAACAACTCCAGTGTCGACATGATGACCTCCTTTTTTTCATCAAGTCAGGCATTTCACGAACAGTATTGGGAAAGAAGTCTCACCTCGGATCCATCCATCCACTTAACAACAAATTTATGCTGCAACATCACCAAACCCCGCTCCCTAGGCCGAAAGCTACACTTTCTTCCTAGCTCTACAGACAACGTATCCAGCAATGTCCCACACAACGGCGCCGACTCGGCCGAAAACAAGCCCATACATCGCAGGCCAACTATGACTCGATCCCTCTCATCCTCGCCGCTAAACGCACACAGCTCCTCCGACTTGAGAATCAGATCCGCCTCGAGCTTGGATCTGAGCCCACGTCACCTCACCCACCAACCAGCTCTCCCCCCCTGCGTCAACCCATCCCAGATTGACAAGGCTTTTGACGAGTAACGGGTTCCCCTCGTACCGCAACAACCCGCGGATAACGGTGTGTGCTTCGGGGATGTTGTAAACCTCGCGAAAGGGAGTCGAGTCACGGTCCGGGTACGCGACGAAGGAGCAGCCGTCTAGTACGTGATACGGCACCGCCTTAGCCATGAGCTCGGTGTTGGGAATATGGACAGTGTTCCCCTCGGAATAGAAGGTGGCCGAGTTGTATTGGGAGAAGAGGGCGCCGCAGGGGGACCAGGAGAACTTGAAGCGCAGCGGGTTGGAGTTGGCGAGTTCGGGGGGTGGGAGACCGCCGCAGTAGGAGTAGAACTCGAGGACTTGACCGCCCTTTGCGTGGACCTCGTCAATGGTCTTGATAGCGTAGAGATGGTGATCGATTCCAGGGTCGGCGCCTACTTCGCTCAAGACGACGATCTCGGCCTTCTTGGCCTCGGCGTCCAAGGCTCGCATGGCGGGAGAAACATAGCTCGTCGTGACTACATTTTTTTTTTGCCTTTGACGGCGGACCGGATGATGTCAGGGTGGTAGATGGAAGGGACCAGGGAGATGACGACGTCGTCGTTGGCGATGTGCTGATCGAGGTCGGGGGATGTGACGTCTAGGGCGAGGGCTGTTGCGCGGGGGCGGCTCTCTATGAGTTTCCCTGCGGTCGAGAGGGTGCGACAGGCTGGGCGAAGATGGATTGGTTAAGTGTTGACTGACAAGGAAACGGTCCCTCGGAAGCGGGATCTATTTGGCGGCCTTTTGAGGGGGGGAAAAGACTCACCAACGGTCAATTCGTTTTTTGGCATCTCGGATCCTTTTGGGAGCCATTGCGAATATCCTGTCGAGTATGATTTCAAGATTAGAGGATGTATGGATGACGGTTGGGTGCATGGGGCGTAACCCCTGAGCATCCACAAAAGCCGGGTACGGCTTCTGAGAGGGTGAATGTGCCCCCATTGTTCGGTTAGAATGCCCGCTGCTTCAAGATGTGGTTAGTCCACTCTCATCGCTACAGCAAGCCACCGAACAAGCATTTCGCACCCCTACGATTTCACAGTATCGAACACAAGATCTTCTTCCCATCTTCAACTCACATATTTTGCATCATTACAAGCACTTTATCTTTTTTCTAATCTCTTTTTTATTTTTTTCATTCTGAATCAACTAATCCACTCCAAGCCCGTCTCTTCTCCTCAACCATTTGCAACCGCCACGCAGTCTTCAACTTGGTCGCCAACCTCAACCACGCCCCATACGACCTCCTAACCCGTGACTCAGCGCTCTGCGCCCGTAACTTGACAACAACCATCAACTTCTCCGCCTCCTCGGGCGTCCCCCAATCCTCATCACCATAGACAAAAGCGGGACTCGCCCCGCAGAAAAAGTCATCGTCGTCCTCGAGGTTCTCCTCCATGGTGTTCAGCCCGTTGGCCATCTCACCGAGGACCTCGGCGACGACCTTTTGGAACTTCTTGGGGATACACTCATTATCAAGACCCTGCTCGATCAAGTCGGCGAGAGCCACGAGATACTCGACGTGGTCGCGCGCCAGGTGGAGGTCATTCTCGATCTCGTCTGACAGGGCTGCCAAACGAGCGATGCAGTCTTTGATTTCCCCGTCTGTGGCGTGGGCGTCCTCGGCGGACGGACGAATCGCGGTTTTCTTCTTGATCAGGGCGAGGTGGAGCTTTGTGCTCTCGTTGGAGACGCGCGGGATCTTGGACTGGGTGAAGATGTGCAGCGTTTGCTTGAGCTCGAGGACTTCCTGGAGGAGGAGATAGATGCGGAACCCGATGTTGACGGCGGCGCTGGCGGTTGTTGTTTGCGCGGCGGTGCAGGTCTCGCTCCATAGATCCGGGAGAGTCTGGGCCAGGATCAGGATCATGTGGTAGGAGAGACCTTCGAGGGCGCCGTGCCAGCGCATGGGGCTTGCCAGGTTTTCGGGCCAGGGGAGGGCGATGCAGATGGTGGGGCTCGCGTCGGTGATGAGGTATTCCCGAAATTCGATATCCTCGGGCATGTCGTGGTGTTTGGCGTGGCGGCTGGGCTGCTTGTGGCTCTTGCCGCTGCGGTCGTGGTAGAGCTCGGTCTGCGGGACGACTTTGGCTTGCTCGATGGACGGAGCAAAAGTGACGCGTTTCACGGTGCTAGTGGCTAAGGTCGGGTTAGCAGGGACCGGGCTGGAGAGAAGCATGCTCAGGTATTTTTGGAACAGGGAGGAAAGGGTTTCTTCACCGACTCGTTCTTCAAGGACGGAGAGCTTGAGATCGGCGTTTTCGGCTAGGACTGTGGCCTGCACGGCCGCGCCGAGGCGGTGGTCGTCGACATCCATCTGCATATCAGACATTGTAGGTTGTTGGAATGGGCCGAGATGAGGCGGATGTGTGTGAAGTGAAGTGCCCGAAAACGATGATGATCCAAGATTGTTTATATTGTGTTGTTTTCTTTCTCTTGTTTATATACATGCTCAAGTTGACAAGTTCATGTGGTGCTGTTTTCCGAGCATGGACTGCCCGGTTGTGGGGTTACAGGCTACGTGTTGGTAGACATTGTGGTAGTCCGAGGACAATGCCATTGTTGCTGGACATTACTCGTCAAGTTTTCGATCTGACCAATGAACTGGCTTGGAATTGGCATGTTCAAGGGGGAGTTGTTGACCTTTGACCTGATGCGTTCGTTCCGATTGTCTCGCTTGCCACAACGCGCCTTGCAGACAAAGAAGCCGAATGCTTTTGACTAATCCTAAGGGGTGGTTGTCGTGTCGCGAGAACACTGCTATTGTTCTGGGATTCAGCTGCTCTCGGCAAGACCCTGCTATCGTCTACGTGCCCCTATCCGTTGACCGTCACCAATTGCACGATCCACCAAGGGTACGACGCCGAGAGTGGGTGTGTCCGAGGGTTCATGACAAGTCCAACGGGGCAATCTGCACAAACGTCCTGTCCGGCACCAGACAATGGCGACACATGGGCACACTTCCACGCCCCGCCCCTCGACTCCCTGCCCGAGCTGTCACTGGCAGCCACTGGAATTGGGCGCCTGCAGCGGTGGCATCTCCCCACGCTCTGGGGGACCTGGGCACTTGGGAAGCGACGACCCGAGCCAATCGTTTGGGAGAAGCATGTTGGCTGGTCAGAACATCCCCACCGTCTCGGAAGCAGGCTGTGCAGCAGCCACGGGTCGAGACTGTAGGGAACGAGGTGCAAGTTCTACCGCTTCACAACGCGACAGTTGCCGACCTTCCCTAATCATAGGCGCCTAATGCGGGTGCATACCTGGCAGTAACAAAATCGACATATATATCACAGTGTCGCAAACAATGCATCGATGCATCAAGATGGAGTTATCGTTAGTTATGGTGATTCATTTTTTTTATATTTTTTTTTACATAATAGCCTCAAAATCTGATCTTCTTCTCTCCCTACGCCGCATTTCCCCTCATCTTCTCCGCCAACTGCAAATCCCCAATCTGGCTGTGCCACCGTCTATACCTGCCCACCCGTTCCCCTGCCTTTGGGTTCTGGTCCTTGAGGACATTGATCGTCCAGTTGATATCGCCAGGGGTGCTGTCCGCCTTGAGCTCGGCAAACGCCATCTCGGCGTTGTCCCCGCAAAAGAACTGCAGATCGTCCGTGATGTCGACCCTGACGGCCACAAGACCCTTTTGCACCTGGCCGAGAACATCGATGATCAGCTGGCAGAACTTGCTCGTGGCCGCGGCGTCAGAAGCCCGCGAATTCGCAGCTGCATCTTTGATGATTGCGGGAATCTCGTTGTACGACATCGTGTTGGCCAGATCGATCATGCCCGTTGCCTGCGCGCGCAGCCGCCGGAGCCGTTCCTCGAGTTCGTCCCGGCAGGTGTTGAGCTGGAACCGTGTCCTGGAGATGCGAGCAACGAGCGCACCCGTGGTGTTGCCGTCCCGCTTCTGCGTGAGGTAGCCGGCGTAGGCTTCGTGCGCTCTCTGCAAGTCGCCAAAGTGGCGGTTGATGACGTTGACGACGCGGTGCTTGAAGGCCTTGGTTTCCAGGGCGAGAAGGTACAGGCGGTATCCGAGGTTGACGGAGGTGAACACCAGCTTGGTCCGCTCGGTGCTGAAGACGGGGTCGCTGAAATCATCCAGGTCCTCGGCGATCATGTTGAGAGTCTCAGTGGCTAATCCGATCAGAGCGCCTGCCCAGCAAAAGCTCTTGTCGGTGGTGGTGGCGGCGGTGGCGGATTTGGACCATACCAGGGTGACGAATCGGTCCTTGGAAATTCTGTAGTTAGTGCTCTCGATGCCTCGGGGGTATGGTTCGGGCTCTTGTCGTACCTTGGATGTTGTGGCTCGCGGTGCCCACGGCTTGTTAGCTCTGTTGTGCTGCAGATCGGTTTGCGGGATCATGATGCCGGATTCCAGGGTGGATGAGAATCGAACAGTCTTCTTCTTGGGCTTCGCGACCATATCGGGTATGGGGATGAGAGACGATAGGACACTCATGAACGTTTGGCATGTACTGAGGGGGGTGCGGTCACTTACATCTTCTTCGTCGTTGGTGGTAAAGAGGGTAAGTTTGAGTCCGGCGTTGTAAGCGATCAACATTGCCAACAGGGCACTACCGAGAGTCTCGTTGATATCCATGATGGTGATTCTCACCAGGGTATTGTGTGGGTGGGCTGTGTGTGGGTTGGTGAGGGATGTTGATCAACGAAGATCGATGTGATGAATTGGGTCTGCATAATCGTCGAAGAGGGAGCGTTAATATGCATTTTCAGACATGCTTGAACAATTTTCCTGGGTTGGAGACTTGATGTCTCTTGTCAGGTTACTATGTCATTGTTTACCAACTGTGGCATTGTGAATTCGTCAGGGCAGTTGGTTCAGGATGTCTTTGTCCCCGAACAGCGCCGCCTGTCGAGGAGTGGTCCTTTGTTCGCAACTCGCTTCTCACGAGCGCCCGGCCTGAGTCGCAACATACGCACTTTCTGAGATACAGCGCAGGGAATTGGCATGATCAACTGGAACTCTCATCCTCCCACTTTGACGTGGTTTTGATATGACAAAGAAAAACTGCGCCTTGTCTCCGTTCCAACTTTTGTGCAAGCCCAAAAAGGTGACTTCGCCAGTTCCTTCCAGCCATTGCTACTCCAAAACCGCCGCGGGATTCCTCATACCCGCCCTTATACCGTTCCATCTCATACTGAGCTCCCGCATAAGCTCCCCACAATCATTGTACGCGTCTGCTATTTCAACAAACTCCTCAAAATGACACGTCGCTAGCTTCTTTGCGTTTCGGACGTCGTCGACCGTGTCGATGCCGATATAAAACGGAGGTGGTTCCTCGAGCCAGGCAATGTCCGAGCTCAACTTTTCGATCGATTCGTGGATTCCATCAATGGCGACTGGCAGGAAATCCTCGATTGCCGCAATGATGTCATCGTTGATGACCAGCAGCTGTTTCTTTTGGGGTTTCAGGAGTCGAAGACGTCGATCTAACTCGGTGATCATTGTCGAGAGCCTCTTGAGAGGCAATTGAAAGGGTGATAGTTTTTCTCGAAGTTCGTCCCTCAGCTCCCTATAATGATCTTGCGTGATGCGGGCCCCCATCCTCGGCTCTTTCCAGCCTTGCCTCTCCAGACTGGTTCGTCTCCTGTTCAGTGCCATCATGAACTGCCGGTTGCCCCTAATTGCCTTGGAAACGTCGACCAGAGCCCTGCGTACGATCTTCCTGCAGAGTTCTCGAGCCTGCGCGCCGAGAATGTGGATCAGAAATGTAAAGCTGAGTTCGGTCTCGATTGCAGGGTCGGCCAACGTCTCTAACTTGTTGGCAAAAGTCTGCAAGACGAACTCTTGGATGCCAAAGGTGGCGGCTATCCAGGAAAGTGGGTGGGGCTCATCGTAGAATACGAGCTGGAGTTCCCGGGACAAGTCCCCGTCCTTGAGATCGCCGTAGGAGCGGAGAGAGATGCTTGATCGGAAGGGAGAGTTGTCCATGTCGTAGTCAACGCCCCTCTTTTTTTTGAGCCTGAGCTTCCTGCCGGTGGTCTCGCTCATGTCGTAGTGTAGTAGAGATTGGGAGATTTCGTGCATCTTCGTGTCTACATCATCGGTGAACTTGACTTGCTTCTTTGAACCCTTGGTTTGTTGCGTTTCAGATGTTCGGGCGAGGGTGGAGACGGAGTTGAGGAAGCCAGTGATGGCAAGTTCCACGTCGGGATTTGACCCGGGATTGAGCGTCTGCCTCAAGTGGCTGTGGGTATCATGAAGTAATTTCTCAGTCATCTTGAAAGAGTTATCGGTCGATGCAAGAGGTTGGAAGATGATGGCGGTAGATTCTGGAGGACCGCGAGCTTTAAGTTGTTGGGGGGTGGGGGGTGGAGCGAGGAGTGGAGTGAGGGGTGGTTGATACAAGAACAAGGTTGAAGGAGGTAAAGTTAGCCGAGACGTGCTCATCTACGAAGTCAAATCGGCATCTTGCCTTTCATTTTGCACAGGGTTGATGAATATGTGGGTTTAAACAGTAGCAATAGTTTGATCTGTCATCCGAGAGTCGTCTACCCACATGAGTCCACGGCTAGGGGGTTCGGGTGAGAACAACTCGATTCTGGCTTGGAAGGCATGATGGGATGAAGAACACGATAAGCAGCAATAAGGTATTGGGTGATTGGCAACGGGTCCACTGACGGGCCGTTACATTCAAGCCCCTATCGGCTCGTGCTCCACAAAATAGAAAACAAAAAAAATTCAACTTTCCACCGCACAGCCTTTTCCCTTTTGACTCTACAGCCGCCATCCCCCCACGTAAATCACAAACGTCCTTGTTCCACCCAGCAAACGTCTGCCATGCCTTGTCAACCCTCTCCAGCGCAAACTCCATGCGGACGACAATCTCCATCAACAACTCGGTCCTGGGCCACTACAGCTCCTTGACGGCCAATTGGGGCGTCAAATCGTTGTCGTTGAAGAACCACGCTTCGCCGCCCATCCTCACGTCCGTCTCATGCAAATGGTCGAGGTCCCCAACCTCTGTCGGGCTGTTGTCCGTATTAAGCCCCTTTGAAATGCCGACGTGTCGATTTATGGTCGGATGGTGGTCCACCGCGGCTTGGTAATTGGCGACAGCTCTAGGGGTCATGGTGCCGGACGAGTAAATAACAGTGATGAAGCCTCGTTGAGGCAGAGGGGTAAGATTGAATGTGAAGTGGGACGTTATCTAGGCAAATCAACGGTTGGATGACTGGAGACTCTATGATTGAAAGTTGTGAAAGATGCAGAGAAGAAGAAGGACGGAGGACCTTTGAGGTTCTTACACGGATTAGCACTGAGTCAATAGCGGCCGGGAATGTATTCCCAAGGTTCGAGTGGCAACCAGAGTTTCATGCGGATTAATGGTTCAGCTGCTATGCAAAGTTTGTAGTTTAAGCCCCCATGTTGACGGCGTCACTCCATGGAAGAAGAGTCAGCGCAGTGAATCTTCTTGATACCACTAACCATGAAAAATGCCGCAGGACAGTGGTAATAATTACAATTCAGTTGATGTCACGCTTCTCGTCACGTTCCTGGAAACGGCACACTTTTTCAATAACCTCACGTTGGCGGGCAGCAAATGCTCGACTCGGCTCAACCCAAACGTCAAGTTCTATGACGGGAGATTGTGGTTGACAAGCCAGTTTGCATCGCACAAGTCCCCATCACTATTGAACTGGCAATCTCACAACGTTTGGTCTCACGGCATCTGGATGCCCGGCATTTGAGTTGCCCGAACCTCTGATGCCGAATGCTGTCTCTCAAGTTGACGAATGCCGTCAAACACCTCGGATCTCATGCTCACGTAACCCGCTGTTTATTAGCGAATGCATCATTTAAATTGCGCTGCAGACGGGTGTCATCCCACAATCCTCTTGAGTGGCGCAGGTTTACGAGACTTGGTATTTTTGGTACCGTCACTTTTTATCAGCAATAAGTATCATTTTCCCGGTGGCCGCCCTGCTGCTGAACTTGTCCAACATCATCATCATCACCACCAAACACGATCACCATACTCCCACTCTCCTCCCACTACTACTACCCGGCAAACCTTCAAACAGTCACACTGATAACCAAAAGAAAAAAAAAAAAAAATGCCCCTCGAACTTAGGGACGTCACCTTCAAAGACGGCAACTCCATCGCAAACGTCTATATCAGCGCCTTCTTCAGCGACCCCTTCCACAAGACGCTCTACCCCGGCATCCCCTTCGACATCCAAGTAGCGGGTGTGCAGTCCCGCTGGCCGCGCAACTACGGCGACCTAGCAGGGCGCTACAAAAAGGTTGTCGACACGACCACGGGCCAAGTCATCAGCTACTCGAAATGGGGCTTTGTGTCGACCGACGCGGGCGGTGAGCTGGGGAGACCTCTTGGTATGTGATTCCATCCATCTTTTTAGAAATTAATAGTGAACCAAACTGAGATGATGGGAAAAGATCTCCCAAAGGACGTCCCAACCGGACCGCCCGCCACGCCCGAGGGTCTGAACGAGGACTTTGCGGAGGATTTTACGGATCGCGTCATGGAGATTAAGGATCGGGTGCTGGGGGATCGGCCTCATATTTGTGAGTACCACCATACCTTCCTTGCCTACCGAGGTACCTTGCATGTAGTTCGCGCAACACGGAGAGAGAGAGAGCAGGAGGCTGATGATGACAGACCTGAAAATGCTGGGTACGCATCCGATCCACCAACGTCGTGGCGCTGCGGATCTGCAGCTGCGTTGGGCTTCGGAAGTTGCGGACAAGAATGGACTTGCCATCTGGGTTGACGCGTCGCCTGTTTCGGTGCAGCTGTGCTTGAAGCATGGGTTTGTGGCCAAGGGCGAGGTTGTTTGTGATTTGCATCCGTCAGTTGGTAGGGGTGGAGGGAAGTACAAGTATACTAGTATGCTGAGGGAGCCAGTGCCAAAGTACTAGTCTAGATAGGGAGTGTCGATGTGGTGTAATGGGGGGGGCTGTGATGAAGGGAGGAGGAGAGATTGGGGTTGTTTTTGTGGTAAAATGGATGAGGGGAGATTGTAGAACGTAATGAGGTGAAATTGAATGAGTACATCCTAGTTTGAAGAAGGAACAGATAAGAATCGACATCAAGGATGTGGGTTATCGCCGTGATCTTGCTCAACCCACGGCCAGCCAGCAACTGGCTGACTGGATAGGACACGGGCCACTGTAAACCCGCTGCTTCAGGGTGGGAGCGGATCCCGTCCCCACGCTCCCCGTCTTGGCCCCGCGCTCGTCATCCCTCTTCAAGGCTTCGACTCTGGATTGGATTGCTCAAACGCTGAATGTCATCGGTCGTCGTTCCATTAAATTTAATGGTTAAAACGTATGGAATAGAACTCGTTCGCCAAGTCGTGCAACAATCAGCTTGTTCTCGCACAGAGCGCAATTTCTTCGTCCGCCTCCCAAATCCAACCGTTTTCCAATGCTTTCCAGATGAGCCAAACCCCCCAACGCCATGCTTGCAATGTATTTATACCCAAAACCACGCTTCCCAAAGATGCACAAAGAATAAAAACAAATAACAGGAAATTTCGAAGCGATTATTCTCAATTACCCAAGAGCGGGAGACATGCCCGTTTTGTTCAGGACCTTGTTCCGCTCCTGAGCACTCATCGGCGCTCCGATGGGTGGCGACTGCGGTGCGATTCTCGGACTCGACAACGGGCTCGGGTCTGGTGGATTCGAGCGGAGTGGCTCAAAGAAGCGAGTGGTGCTCTTTGGGCTTGTGGCGCTGACCGGGCTGACGAGATCCTCCTCCTCGCTGCGGATCTCGGGCGTACCCGTCACAGTTCGTGGTTCCCCGTCCTCTTCAGCGCTGTGGCGGCTGCTAGCACTGCTACCGTCTGTCATGCTGTCCATCGAGCTGGCACTGGCGTCGCGGGGCATGAGTGTGACCGCGCCCAAAAGCTCGGGCTCTTCCTCGGCGATTGCTCCGAACGCTGGGAGACTCGGGAGCTGCGGAGGGCTGCGCGTTGATGAGCTGGCTGAATCTGTATCGGCAGCTGGCGTAACAGCAATCCTTGGCGACGAGATTGGCGCGATAATGTTTCGGGCAGCCGAGGCAATTCCCAGCGCGACTGGAGACGCGGGTGTGGTGGCCGGGGATGCCGGTGTTGGTGGCTTGCCGGTGAGCGGAGATCTTGCCACGGTACTCGCTAGCCGGCGGATGCGACTGCTTAAACCTGCCGTGGGAGACGAGACCGAGATTGAAGGCTTCTTGCGCGTGGTCAAAGACCTACTAGTCTCCACCGCCTTCTCCGGCTCCTTTTCCTTCTCCTTCTCCTTAGCCTTTTGACCCGGCGTTGAGGTATTCTTGACCTTCATTGCGATAAGCTCAAACTGCTTCAACATTGTAGGGTTCTCGACAACATCTTCCATGGTGACCCTCAGCGTGCTTGTATCGATACCTGGGAGCGAGAGCCGCGTGGAAATCTCACGGTTGAGTTGCGCTGTCAGCTGAGCCGCTGGTATCAGGCTTCCCCAGAGGTCAAAGAAGGCGGCGTTGTGAACCTGATCGTCAGGCACGCCCAACGCGCGCGGGTTGAGCACAGCCGTCCAAGTCTGTGCGATGATGACCTGGATTGCCTGGGTCTGCTCTGGGGTGAGTGACCTCATTGCTTCGGCCTCGGTGGTATTGACGACAGGGCTGCCAAGAGATGCGCTCGGGGGCAGAGGAATGCTCTTTGGCATGCTCCGATATTGATGCCCCGAGGGAATGACAGGTTGCATGATACTGACACTGGTGAGCAGGCTGACAGTCGAGCAAAGCATGCGAAGGGCATGCTCAGCAAATGCCTCGGGGACGCGATCGGCGCAGAATGTTACCGACAACTCAATACGGCTGGGTCCGCGAATGATGGATTTCACAAACAGGTCGGGAACATCTTGGGCCTTGGACTCTAGGACAGTGAATTTGCAGGCTGCTGCGCCGAGATGGAACGACTTGGGCTCTGAGGGATTGATCGCCGTATCCTCATATTGGTGCTGCACCAATGTGCTGAAGCGGCTCCAGTACGGCCACGGCGTGCATTTCTCGACGATGCTGAGAGACCCGAGGTTCTCAAAGGGAATGCCAGCAATGCGCTGTGCGTGGATATACTGCAAAAGGCTGAGCGGCGTCAAAGGGTCGTCGGAAAACTGGACTCGGACCGGGATCACGTTGATGGTCGGGCCTAAAACGCCCACAACCGAGTTTCCGCCCCCGAGCCTCACGTTTCTGCCGTCGATGAGCTCGCCAAAGACAACATCGGAGGAACCTGAAAGGCTCGCAAGCACCATTGCCCACGCGCCCTTCAACACAGTCTCAAATGAGATGCCAAGGCTGGAAAGCGAACCAAGCGGCATTAGATTCCGGGCAGTCCTGATGTTGGTCGAGACTTGGTGCGGCCTGCCATGATTGACGACATGGGTAATCGTTGATCCATCTAGCAGTGTTCTCCAGTATCCTTCGGCTCCTTGGGCATTGGCAATCTGGGCAGAACGCATGAAGTCGCAGTAGGTCGGCCGGCGGGGTGGGTTCTGCGTCGTGTCATACAGCCTCTTCATGTCCTTGACAAAGAGCGCGACCGAGAGATCGTCGTACTGGGCCTTGGAAAGCCGTACCGCAAGCGTCGACTGCTTGCCGGCGTCCAGGAACATGAACTTGGTCAGCGGCGTGCAAAACGCAATTGGCGCTGACTGGTCTTTGCGGATGGTTTTCTCCGTAGTGTTGGCCAGTCGCCAGGCGGCGCAGAACTGCTTCTTGAACTCGATCGTGGGGGATTTGAGAACAGCCTGATAGACCCTGCGATTGTAGGGGACAAACGCAGTGCGCAAAATGGGGTGGATGGTCACAAGCGTCATGCAAGCCTCTTCGAGTTTCTTTGCATCGACCGCGCCTGCGAAGTGGAACATGAGGTAGTTGATGTTTGCGCGGCCCCGGAGCATGCCGGTCTCGATGTAGCGGATCTGCATGGCCGACGCCTCGGCGGCATCCTTGATGGCACCGGCCTCGAGCCCAACCTTTGGGGCAATGACCTTCTCGATGAAGGCATCCCTGACCGCGTTCGGATTCGGAGGAGGAGATCCAGGAGCGGAGACAATCGCAATGGGAGAAGGCCCAGCGGACTGCGGGGCCTCTGTCATGACCACGGCTCTGCAAAGCTCCGTGAGCGAAGTGTTCCGCAAAACATCAGTGATGGAGACCGTGAGTCCTTCGTGTCGACAGGCGGCGACCAGTTGGGTCGCTAGCACCGCATCGCCTCCGGCGCCGAAGAAGGTGTCGAGCGCTCCAACCACACTCTCCTCCACGCCAAGAACCTTGGCCCAGATTTTTCGCATTTGCTCTTCACTTTGTGTGAGGGGCAGTGGCTTGAGGTGCTGAAGCTTGGTATCCCTGGACTTGGGGAACGTCGAGAGAGCCAAGAGTTGCTCTTTGGAGAGGCCCTGCACCATCCTCCCCAGCCGGCGCCGGTTTGCCTTGAGCGAGGCCGTAACCGGAAGGTGTTTGACGGGTATGAAGATCGATGGCATCATGTCCGCTGGAAGAACGTGTTTGAGGCCGGCTTCGGCCATTTGTTTTGCCATGGAAATCTGCTCCCGGGTCGCCGGGCTGAGTGATGCGAGGTCCTCTTCGCCGTCGAAAAGCGTGTCCCCCAGCTCGACGAACGCGGCGAGCAGCGTGTCGGATCTTGACCCCCGAAAGGCCATCGTCTCAACAACTACATCGAGACCTTGACCGAGACACCGTCGTAGGTGCTGCTCAACATCGGTGATGGTGACGGCTTTGGCTTCAGCACCGCTCCCTTCACGCTGGCTTGTGGAGATAAACTCCATTAGCCCTCCCTCGGTATATCTTGCACGGTGCCCGGTCCTCAAGTAGCGGTTCTTGTTCCCCGGAATTGCCCCCGGAGGAGTCATGGGCGCCAACATCGACTCTCTGTTTGGATAGTAAGTGCCCAACGTCGGTCCTTCCACCACAAGCTCGCCAACCGCCCCGATCGGCATGAGTTTCTTAGGGTCGTCCGGGTTGACAATGAGTAGAGAGCCGGTGAAAGGACGCCCAAGGCTCCGAAGCTGATGTGTTCCAAGGGCCTCCAGAAAGCAGATTCCCAAGGGGCACACGTCTTGCGGGCCATACGCAAAGATGATGTTGACCTTTCCATGCCAGGCGTTGAAGGTGTCCTCATCAAGACTGCGTGTGCGGAAGCAGACAGCCTTTAGGGAGGGCACCAGGCCGGGATCGACCTTGCGTGACAACAAAGGAGTCATGTACGTCCATGTAACCTTCATACGGTTGATGGCGGCAGAATAGTCTCGAAGCCGCTCCGTGGGCGAGGGAACACACACGCAGCCTCCATGCACGAGTGTGACAAATATCTCCGAGATGCAAATATCCACGTTGAACGACGACAGCTGCATCACACGGCTGGCGGACGAGATGCAAGCCGCTGGCCCTTGGCCCAGGAGTGCTGTCGAGAGCGCGCCATGACTAAATGACACGCCGCGGGCCTCATTCGAAGAAGTCGGCACAAAAATGATGCAGGCTGGGTCACTTGGTGTCGCCATGGACGTGAGGGACCCCTTGTACTTGGGCAGTTCGTCCATGAAGTCTGGTGTCACCGTAACCACTTTGTCAAAGAGATTACCGAGAATTTGAGAGGCCTGCTCGGAGGCAATTGCGACCTTGGAGTTGAGGCGCTCGAAGATCGGTTGGATCAAGCCAAGCTCCGAAGCGTCAACGGGAACAAAGGCCGCACCCGACTTGAGAACGGCGAGCATTGCAACAGGTGCCAACCTGCCCTTGTCCATTACGACCGGGACCACGCCATGCGACCCCACGCCCTGGTCGACGAGATGGTGCGCCAGTCTTGTTGCCGCGTCGTCCAACTCCTGGTACGTGAGGTTGCCATCCCAAGAGCAGATGGCTTGACTCTCAGGCTGCCGAGTCGCGTGCTTGCTTACGAGGTCATGGACAAGCGCCTCGACCTGGATGCCGGTAGTCTGCTTGGATTGGGCATTCCAAGCTAAGATCTGAGCGTAGTCTCTGTCGGTGAACAGATCGACAAGCCCAACAGACGTGTTTGGTGTGGCTAGGATCGAGCGGACCGCTTTCCCAAACGTGTTCGCGACGTTCAACGCATGCTCCGAAGGCATGATCCGCTGCCCGATGTCGACTGTCAGTCTGCCGCCCGAGAAGCGAGTATTGACCACAACGTCGACGTCAAATGTCTGTTGTAGGGATATCGCCTTCAGCTCAAAGTTTGTCCTGGTCGTGAACTTGCTGTTCAAGCCACCAGGTTCTTCGGTGAATGTAAGGCAGGTGTTGAAAAGCTGATCGCCTCCCTTCTTTCCCATGGCGTGCTGAAGTTCGGTTATCGTAAAGCTCTGGTGTGGCAGGCAAGTTTCCAATTGTTGTTCAACCATCTGCAACGCCAGGGTCAAAGGACTGAACGCAGCCAGCTCGTAGTTGCATGGAATCGTGTTTGCAAAGGATCCAACGGCATGTCGCATCCCCTCGATCGAGTCGTCGCGCCCCATTGTCTGGTACCCAAAGCAGACGCTGTTGGAGCCAGTAAAACAGCGCAAAACAAGGCCCCACGCCAGACGGAGCACGGCGGAGACGGTGGTTCTATGAGACCTGGCAAAGGTCGAGAGATCATATGCTGTGGTCTCCAAGTCGAGACATCCATTTGTGAACCGTTGTTCATCGGGTGAGATGCTCAGGCGAGGAAAGAGACATCGAGATACACCAGTGAGTTTGTCACGCCAAAAGTCGAGGCTCTTCTCCTGTCGCGCCGTTTTGAGAAACTGGAGATAATGAGGACACGAAAACTGCGATGGGTCGACGATGGCCCTCTCGGTAGCATAAGCGCGCCTGAGGTCGTGAAAGAGAATATGAATGCTGGTGGAGTCGCAAAGCGCAGTGCTGATATCGAGCTTGACGAACGTTCTGGTGGGTGCCCTACAGACGGTGAGCCTGTGGAGCGGTTTGTTGTCCGCCGGCCTTAAGTTTGGAAGGTTTCCTAGCTCGTACACGGGGTCGTCCGACGGGGCTGTGTCAATGAACAGCATTTCAGGTGAGGTGCGCCGCAAGACGACTTTGTCCCAGAGCCCGGTTTTGCTGACACTCTCGGTGAAGACAGTCCTCAATGCCGGATGTCTCACTGTAACCTGTTCCCAGGCGGTGCAAATTCTGGCGGTGTCAATAGGACCGCCATTCGGGGATGCGAACTCGTAGATGGCGTGAAGATAGCATGCGTCCGGGCGTTGTGCCTGGCTAATGAGGATGCTCTGCTGAACCGCGGTCACCGGGTAGATGGTGTCCAGGTCCCGCACCGTGGCCAGCCCCAGGGATGCCAGCCGCTGATTGTTGAACTTTGCGAGCCCCTCGTACGTCACATCGAGATAGGGGACATCGGAGAGGGTGAGCTCTTGGGGATGGTATCTCAACCTCCCAATAGCCTCGAGGAGCAGGTGTTCGTAGTTGTTGATCCACTGTGAGATGCGAGTCTGGTCCTTGGAGAATCGATTATAAAGGAACTTGATCTTGGCGCTGCCCTGATCCACCATTGCACTGACTTCAAAAAGCGCAATGCGGCCAACTTCAGGCCCGATATCAGAAGTTTTGGAAGCTAGTGTCCTGCCAGGAATTGCGAGCTGCTCCATCACGCCGTTGTCGCGCTCCAGGTTCTGCAGTGATCCCGCATAGCTAAAGATGATCTCGAAAGGCCAATCGTGGGCAAAGAGATTATCTCCTTGGCTGTAAAAGCGGGATGCAAAATATTGAGAACCGCGAGCCGGGACCGATCGCCGCGTGTCTTTGAGGCGGCGAAGGACGCCGATAAAGTCATCTGCGCTCTCGACCCGCGTGTGCAACGGGCACAGCGACGTAAACCAGCCAACTGTCTCAGAGATGTCGACATCGCGGCTCCAGGGATCTCTTCCATGTTCCTGGTTCCAAACAACCGGAACAGGCCTATCGTGAAAGGTTTGCGCAAACGAGAGCATCAGCGCCGCGAGGTAAATATCGACGGAATCGGTCTTGAAGACTTGATTGCATGAACTTTGGAGCAAAGAGGTGAGCTCTTGACTCAACGTGAAGCTGACCTCCCGGGCGTCCCCGTAGTTGTTGGGCGCGTCCTGGAGCCCCCAGTAAGCATAGTCACCAGGCTGGACCGAGAAGGGCAAGAGCTTCCGCGGCTCAACGCCTTGGACGGAGGCCTTTTGCATGTCAACCCATTTGTGGAATGGCATTGACCTCTGTGAAAGCAGACTGCCGTTCTCGAGAAGTTCATCAAGGTCATGAATGATGACGCGCCAGGCTGTGAGATCGACAGCCAGATGATGTGCAGCGAGATAGATCATACACTGCCCATCGTGGGTTGTGAGGTAGTCCACTGCAAAGACCGGGCCAGTCTCAACGTTGATGGAGATCTGCGTGCTTTCGATGATCGCTTCGAGTTCGCGCTCGGACGAGATCGCCGTGTGGCAAAGGCTGTAGGAGCCGGTTACTTCAGGAAGTATCCTTTGGACCCAACCATGAAGCCCTTGGCTGTATCGTGACCTCAACATGGGGTGGTGACCGACAACCGCCTCCATACTACAAGGACTGTAAGTAAGATGACCTTGGAGGACCGTTTCGTTGCACTTACGCGGCCTCAATGTCCTCCATTGTAAACTGCTTCTTGAACCGAAGGAGCAAACTCTGGTTGAAGCGGTAGCATCCATCGGGCGCCGCCCTGCGCCTGAGATCGCCACCCATCCCAGTCATAAAGTAAAGATGTTGCATAGGTGACAGATCAAAACAATCCAGTGTCTCATCATCCCACTTGTGCGCTAACCCTCCGCGTGTTGCCGCAAGCGCAGCAAGTTCCGACAAAGTAGCTGACTCCAGAACTTCTGATGTGCTGAGATAAATCGACTCGTGTTTACATCTGGCCACCAGCTCCATTGCTGCCATCTCATCGCCCCCCAATTGGGTGAATGAAAGGTTTACCCCGATCTGGGCCTGAGGGAGCTCCAACACTTTGCTCACCAATCTTTGCAGAGACTTCTCCATGCCTGTGGCGGCGGGTTCTAACGGCTCCTGATTCTCAAGGCTCAGAGCTTGCTGCAGGATTTCATTATTGATGTTTTGGACCCATGTTCGCAACCGCCGCATGTCAATCTCCCCTGTGTCTGTAAGGGGCATCCGATCCAGCACAATCCAGACGTCAGGCACTGACTCGGACGGAAGCGTAGTCTGGGCGGTTTTTTGGAGCGCGTTGATCTGCGACCCAGCAAAGAGCGCATGGGACTGGGGAACAAGGTTGATGAGCGCCGCCGACTTGGGCTCAGGGGTTACAATGCCCGACAGTGTCAGGAGCGCGACAAGCTTGCCCTCCAACAAGCCAGCCTTTGGTCGTACCGTTGCGATCCTCCCAACGGAGCTTTGTTCCCCAAGCGCCTTTTCGATCTCTGTTCTCCGCGCATTTTGCGACACCGAGCTGCCCTGACTTGACGTTCTCGAGTGCGCCCTGGCATCTTTCGCCGAGAGTTGGCTGGCCATGTGTATGCCCAACGGCGCAATCATGACAGGGTCGATGGGTTCGATGAGTCGGGATTGTCGGGCGCACGATCGGACGCATGCTCGGAGTTCAGCGATGGTGGCGCATCGAAGGATATCATCCACCTCCAGGTCCAACCCAACATCTCGACAAGCTTTCCTCAGCTCAGCAGCATCGTGTTCGTCTCCACCGAGCTCCCGAAACGAATCTTGAAAGCGCACCCTCCCTTGCTCAAGCTTCAACACCTGTGTTATAAGGGCCAGGAGCTTCGTCTCTGTTGATTCGTTCTCTAGCCGGAGCCATGATGTCGTCGCGTCGATCGGCGGGCCGGCAGACTTCGGCGCGGATCCCATTTTCAGGCGGGGCGCCGGAGCGTATAACACAACAAAAGACCGAATAACAAATAGGTATCAACACAAAATGAAGAAAGGAATCGACATAAAGTCCCTCAGTCGCTGCGCCGCATGATCAAGTCAGCAGCTATTGTAGGATTCGAAACCGAACGAAGTCGCGAGCTTATCGAAGGTCGGCGGGTTTATCGAGGGGTCGAGGGTCCCAAAATCGGGGCTCGGCGTCAGGTGTCTCTCGGTCGGGCTCGACGTCGACGAGGGAGTTTCGGAGTGGAACAAGTCGTTGGGCAAGTAGCAGGAGGGGCCAAAGGAATGGGGTCTGGTGGAGGTGGCGTCTTCATCATCATGTATCAGAAGCACGGCCGCAGGGCTGCAGACCGATTGCTGCTCGAGCCGTCTCGATTTGGGCGGCCGCGACCCCGGCTCTCTTGGCACAAACAGACCGCGGGTGACGGAAAAGGTAAAGGGAGTGGCGGAACAGGGAGCCTCGTGTGGCTCGCAGGCATCGTTCTGAGGGGGCCAATCACGAATTGTGCCGAAGTGCTGAGCCTCCGAGGTGCATACACCCTCCACCAGGTCCATGTTCGCCGCTGCCAAATGTCAAGGAAAGCGTTGCCGCGAAGGATGGCCTCGATGCGGGAGAAGAAATTAATTCCGCTTCGCCTGCAACGGTCGAAGGCAGCAAAATTAGAGCTCGGCATCGCAAAACGTCAGCCTCCGCCTTTGAGCGGTTATCATCAGAGCCTTTCTTGCTGGTGCTTTGCTTTCGCGGTGCCAGCGACAGAGTCCAACCCAGAAAGTGCTCTCGTTCGTCGTGAGTTCCATGACTGGCCCGAGCTCCAAGCTTGGTATCATTTTGCAATGCACAACAACGCTCCGTGGCTGAGCCAGTGCTGTGCATTCACAAATGTGCCTGGCCCATGCTTTAAAAAGAAGACGCTAGTCTGCAAGCGGCTTGGCTTTCCCGGCTAGCGGCAGTTTCAGTGGGCGAAAAAGCGCAAGCCAATCATCTTCTCGTTGGCTGTGATCGTGACAGTGGTGACAACGCCATCGGCAGTGGGGTTGACCTCGAAATTACGTCTCGCGAATTATAAAGCCGAGGGCTGAGGATGGTCTGGGTGATATTTCGCCGTCGATACCTATCGCTTGAGACGTCGATGTCGAGGTTTGAAAGCTGAGCCAGTGAGGGGAACAAGCGCGTCAAGGTGACACTGACAGGAAGCGGGGCCCGGAATGTTTGAAGACCCCGCACCCACCACAGGGCCTGGATCGACCGCCAAAACGGAAACAGGTCGCGCGTGTGGGGGAATGGCGGAAAGCCACCCAGTGGACAACTTCAGGTCCAAGGCAGAGAACGAGCTTCTCAACGATGTTGTGAATTACATCCCGGTTCCGAGGCTGTGTATAGTGATTTCGATGTTGCACAACTGCGTCGCATTGTACCTGAACCGCAAAGTGGGACCCGGCAATCGGACCCGTCAACACTGCCTTGCAGGGCGACGAAATACCACCTCCCGCTAACGATGGCACGTCGATTCTCCAATGTGAGGAGCTAATGCACTTTTGACGGATTCCACGCCAGTTCCTTGTCGCTCAACAGATGCTCTTCTACCCCGAGACCTGTGTCAAGGCAATGGTCAGTCGCGTGCCTCATTTCTCTGGCATGGCTCATAAGCGGCGCGCTGGTCATGTGGGCATGCCATCTTGGAGGTAAACGAGGTAGGTGCGTTGAGAAATAGGGCTTTGGTTCTCTCCCACCAAGCAGCCTTTCAAATGAACGCCAGATTTAGCCTCCTACTCTCGAGGCGTTCCTACCGGCAATGTCGTTCCCATCGCTTCGAAAGAACCGCCGTTCGGTTGACGGACGGAGCAGCGGGAGAAGAGCGTAAGCGCCTGGCGGGTCCACGGATACAGAAGTAACAGAACACCTCATCTGAGCCAAAAGCATTTCCGCGCCATCCCGTGAAACGCCGGCGGCGCAGGATGGCGCCGCTGTCTTACTCCACAAATGCCAAAAACTGGAAGAAACTGGAATTCTCGGAGGAAACGTGGTAACCCGCTGGGCCTCGACGAGACATCGCCGAGGGCTCAACCATTCCGAGGGATCGTGTCAGGGTAGATCGCCAAGTCTCGGACCTCAACTGATGCCTCCCAGTGCGATCCTTGGGCGAACGTGAACCTGAGGAACCCGGAACGCAGGTAAACGGGTCACGATTCGAGTTCTCCAGAAGCCTCTCTGGGGAGCCATCGGGCGCAAATGGGCGTAAATTTGGAAGGCCCGACCCGCAGCCACCTGCAACGGCGGACAATCGGTGGTTAGCGCCCACCCACGCCACCGGGACATGCTGCGTCCTTCCGCACAAGCGACGCCATCCACAAATCGGCAATCCGCATGCCTACCGCACATGCCCGCCCGAGGTCCATGAGAAATTGAAGGTCGACATTCATAGATCGAGCGTCGCCTTGCGGACCAACAACTGGCCCTGCAGGCCCCAATGCAGGCGTTTTGGCTACGATTGGAGGATCCCCCGCCACGTAGGCGAGTCGGTCAACCGAGTGCCGGAACACCAATGGCCCAAGGCATCGTCGCCCTGGAGATAGGGCATCGACAAATCCAACCGAACAATGTGCGACTGACTGGCACCACTTTGCAAGACACATGAGCATTATGTTGGACTGCAGCATACTAATGCTTCCTCTCGTCCCACTATCCTCGTTCCGTCATGGCATCTTACATGTCCCACGCACCACACCCCACCGAGATTGTCAACAACCACCGGCCTCATGTCGCGGTTCTTCAAGCCAAACTTCCCGTCTCTGAACCGGAAGCAGTCCCGCAGGTCCATCTTCAAGGAGGAGTTTGACCCCGACCAGTCTATTTTCGACAACCGCGGACCAGCCGCTGAGTTCGGACTGGGCGCCATGCCCACCTCTCCAACCCCACGGGATGTCAGACGGCTCGCTTCAAATCATGAGTTTGTCCTTGGTGCGCTACGGGTGCCCAGGCGTCTTGGACTATGGCCGTTCATTGCTACCCATATGTCTCTCATCGCCGCCTTTGTCGTGGGCATCATCTCCGCCATTGTCGCCATCGTTTACACAAGCTTGACGGGCAAACAACCGCTACAATGCCCATTGTGGGCCATCGACTGCGGCAGGACAGATGACTGGACAATCGAAAACCTCGGGACGATCCAAGGGGTCATTACGCTCCTATATTTCATCGGCGTTTCCTCCCTTGCGTTTGTTGCGCTGGCGTTTTGCGAGGCGGCGATATGGCCATTATTGACCAAACAGTCCTTCACCATCCGGGGGCTGGAAGTATACCTTGCAACAACAAGGGGCTCAGTTTTATCGGCCCCGGCAGCGGCTATGAGCATCAAATCTACGGCAGCAGGCTTCATCTACGCCGCCGCAGTCACCGTCATCCTGGTTCCTCTGGCATCTCTTCCACTCGTCGGCCACGCCTTCACCCCTGTCGCCGAGTCTGTTCTCCTTGGAGGCCAGTTGTCCCGGGCTGGTGGTATCGATGAGCTCTATGCGCAGACCGATCCTCCAACGTCCGTGGTCGCCGGGGTCTTGGCCAAATACCATTCTTGGTCTGCCAACCCGTCGTCAGAGCCCATGCCAGAATACCGTGACTGGTACATCGACCGCGAGACGCTGGCTCAAAGGGGGGGTTTCTCAGCCAAGGCAGTGAAGCTAGACACTTCCATCTCTTGCACTCCTTACCAGACACAACAAGTCAGTCGGGAGGGTCTCTGGTGGAACGCCTTTTTGACCAACATGACGCGCACCAACAATAATTCGAGCGATCCCGGGAACAAGAACAGCAGCGCCGAGATTTTTGTTCGAAATGTCCCCCAGCTAACGCTCTGGGCGGATTCCTTCGACTTTGTCACGCCTCACCAAACCCGAACGAGACTTGTCTTCGCCGCTCTGAACGGCTCTATTGAAGGAGGGGCACAATCGCCCTACTTCTCAACCAACGTGTCTGGCGCCTCTGCCATTGCATGCGAAGTCGACATGTCTGCCCACGACAGCATTCTCACTGTTGGACACAGCGCCTCGTCTTCGGAACTTGCGACCCTATCCTCACTGGCCACGCTCAAAACGTCTCCCTCCGCGCTCGAAGGCACAGTACTCAACGAGCTCCTTCTTTGGTTTACCATCTCGCCGTTGCTCGCCTCGCCTTCAGTCGACGGCACGCAGCCCATGTTCGCCAACTCGACTGCTACAAACCGTGCGATCCCTTACACCACTTCCTCGTCCGAACGAAACATCTGGTCCACCCCTGGCATTGAGGATATGATCAGACTATCCATCGGAGCACTCGCGCAGACAACAGCTTCTCATCTCACCTCGGGAGTTGCACACGGCAGCCCCGAAGTTCTTGTCTCATACGCAACAGTGAAGAAGCTTGATCCATCGCGCGCGCTCCTCTTGTTGCTCTTGCCCCTTTTGGTCCTTGTCGTGATTGTGGCCGTTGGGTTCTGGAGCACTTATATACACAAGAAGGAAGGGATTCCTGTGATGCGATTGATGGGGATTGGAGAGGTTCTCAAGAGCGCCCAAACAGGGTATCTTAGAGCGAAAGCCGGGACTGACGCCGCAAAGACGTACCTCCCAAACGAGCTAGGTAGTGTTGTGGTCAGGTATGGGGTGGACAAAGATGGAATTGCCGGGCTGGCGAGGGGAGTCAGGGATTTCAGGGAAGAAGCACCAGCCAGGGTCGAGTTTATTTAATGGAAGATGGTTTGGAGGGAACACATGGCGTATTGGGAATCATGAGTGCATTACACGGCGTATTTTGTAGATAGAGTCAAGTTTCGGAGCTCTAGGAGGAGAGTAATTTCACGAAGGGAACAACCTGTTGGTCTCGAACATGATCGTACTCACGAAGTAAAGTGGCGGGTTGAGCTGTGCTAACCCCCCTCTTTCTGGTACGTCAATCACTCTTACCTTTTCCACTCTGCTTCTACTGGGCGGTGACAAAGGGTTCAATATGTGTTCATGATGGGGCAGGCTCACCCTGAAGGATGAAATATACCACCTAGCTCAAGCTGAAAATATCAAGGATAAACAAAGATACCTGATTCTTCAGCGGAGATATCTACTTCCGTCATTCCAGCAGACATCCAAGTTCAAAGGCTCTCCCAAGTTATCAAAAGGAAAAAAAAAAAAAAAAAAAGACATCAACCACAGGTGTAGTTAGGTTGCAAAAAGAAATAATTGTTGAAGGTCGTACCCGGAATCGAACCGGGGTTGCCGGAAGTGACTCGAGTCAGAATCAGAATCCGGAGTGATAACCGCTACACTATACAACCGATCGACCCACTTGTCTGTGGATGTTCGAACTCGGCACCCAAAACCTCTTTTATGGAGACATTAATGGAACGTTGTGATTCTCCCAACGTGGTAGGTATCTCGCACCTTACTTTCTCATCTATAAGTTGATTGTACAAACTCCAAACCATGCAACCGAACCAAGTTATTCCCTTCCCAGTGTCCAAAAAAAAAAGGATATTTATAGCCAATATAATTTCGTGCCGAGCCGAGCCAGACCAACGCCAAAATCAAGATCGATGGTATCCCCACTGAAGCCAACCTAGTGCAAATCCCCCTTCCCTTCCCTTCTCACCAAAGCAGTTACTGTGCCGAGATCTACTGGGGAACAAACTGCGCAGCCTTGGTATGCTCAATATCAGGTGTGAGCCTCCCCTTGCGGAACTTGTGAAAGATGATAGCCGAGTAGGCGAGGAAACCCAAAAAGACGATCCTATTTATTATCTCTTGTCAGTATCACATCAAAAAAAACACATTTTGCATCACGAGTGATGACAAGGGGAAAAAAAAAAAAATACTTACAGCTCAGCAACAGCAACTCCAATCGTCCTCGGTGTGCGCTCGCCGTAAAACGTCAAGATGAAAATGAAAATCATGAATGCCGAGTCCAGAATGTTGACCAACAAGAAAAAAAGCGGCGAAAGCGTGCGTCGTCCGCGCTTGATGAAGCAGACGATTTCCAGGATGCAGGCGAGACCAAAGAGCGCAACGATGACGCCCGCGACGGCGCGCGCGGCGGGCAGGTTGAGCGAGACGTTTTCCTCGCGCTCAAATTCCTCGAGCTGGTCGTTAAAGGCGATGAAGCTCGCCAGCACAAGGGAGTAGATGAATGTGCCGACGATGAGGACGAGACCGCGCAGGATCCAAAAGGGGATGAGGATGCGCTTTTGGAAGGGGGAGGATTCGTGGCGGATGTAGGGGGCTGTCATTTTGGCGGGCTTGTATTTGCGTTGTGGGTTTGGAATGTGTCGTTGGCGTTGAGGAAATAAAACACTAAAATGAACAGCACAGGATTTGTGTAGGAAGAGAGAACCAAAAAAAAATTGAAGCAGATGGAAGACGAGATGGAAGTGAGAAGAGAAAAATAGGAACTGATCGTTAGGAAATATCAGAACACTTGATTCACAAAGGGAAAAAAACTAAAACTGGAAGGGATGTCGGGCTCATCAGATCGAAATCCGAGTGAGTCGAGGTGGGCATGTCCCTTTGTTTTAAAGTTATTTTGAGAGTGTCGTCAAAGAAGAGTGACTCCTGTCCCAATCGCCTTGTCGATGTCGCTTTGTCTCGACGGCAAGTGAAACAGGCCAATCGGTAGTCGGCCAGCAGCCACAGCCCCTGGCTGTGGTGGAATGGGTCAGAAATGCTGAGCGCATTCGAGGGCCAATCGTCCACAACGGGCCAGGGCCGGGCTGGCGGGCCCCTTGGGTCGCTTGTCGCTCGGCGCTTGTGACGCTGGGTTGGCTGAGTTTCTCGGCGGCAATTCCGCTGCTGCCCGCCAACGCGGCGCGGCCTGGACTGCTGACGGGCTGCCCGTTCAGAATTCTGGAACAAGGGCAAACAAAAGATGTACGAACCACCCAAATGAGCTGCATTTTGCGCTGCTTGGATTCCAGGGTTCTGCTTTACCAGCTGCCTGGGAGTTCAGCTGGATGCGCATCGCAGATTTCACGTGCGCCTCGTACCCGAGACTTGGCCCTCGAGCGTTGCGCCTTTCAACCGTTATTTTGACACTCGGGCGCTCGTGTCCTTTGTTCTCGTTGTTGGCGACCCAATGGCCCAACGATGGGCGACAAGGTTTGACCGACACCCGGACCCGAGGCACCACTTGTTGAGCCGCGACCTTGGAGCCCTTCGCGGAGGCTGCAACCCCAGCGCATGTGGCGCATGGGTTTCTCCCGTCAGCGAATGTTGCCGTCTCTCTTGGCTATTGCGTATCGCGTGGCTGAGCTTGTGGTGGTAAACGGGAGTGGCATGTTGCCAATGCGACCCCTCTGCTAGGTATGCATCACGAGGCGCAGCTCAAGCTGAACAGCGGGATAACTCGAACGCGGAACTAAAGCGCTCATAGATCGTCTCATTAAGTCTATAACATCATTATCATGAGTCCAAGACGCCAATCATGTTTATCCGCCAGCTGCTCCTGTTCCGCGTCTGTCCAGACGGGTATCACCACCAACCTCGCCACCGCCAACAACCTGCACCACTCAGCCGTTTAAGCCTCAATAAACTCAAGCAAGTCCGCGTTGACTTTGTCTGCTTCCAAGTTGGGTAGAGCATGTGCGCCACCAGGGTAGACTTTGAGTGTGCCTTGGGGCAGCAAGTTGATGGTCTTGAGAGCGGACGCTTTGATGGGAACGATCTGGTCCGCGTCACCATGGAGGACCAAGACCGGGATGTTCATCTTTTTAAGGTCCTCGGTGAAATCCGTCTCAGAAAACTGCTTGACGCAATCGTAGGCGCCCTTGAACCCAGCTTGCATGCCCTGTTGCCACCAGCTCTCAATGAGCCCCTTGCTGACCGTGGCGCCGGGGAGGTTGAAGTTGAAGAAGGGGCCGCTGGGCACGTCGTAAAAGAATTGTGAGCGATCCTTCAGAATGGACTCTCTGAAGCTGTCGAATACGGCCAGGGGTGTGCCTTCGGGATTGGACTCGCTCTGCACCATTATGGGAGGGACGGCGCCGATGAGGACGGCCTTCTTGACGCGGTCTGTCCCGTGACGGCCGACGAAACGGGCGACCTCACCGCCGCCGGTGGAGTGGCCGACCATGACGGTGTCGCGGAGATCGAGATGCTTAAAGAGCTCGTGGAGATCATCGGCGTACGTGTCCATGTTGTTGCCCTCCCATGGCTGATCGCTACGGCCGTGACCACGGCGATCGTGGGCAATAACACGATACCCCTTGCTCGCGAGGAAGAACGCCTGGCTGTCCCAGTTGTCGGCGTTCAGGGGCCACCCGTGAGAAAAGGTGACGACCGGGCCGGACTTGTTGCCCCAGTCCTTGTAGTAGATGGACGTTCCGTCGCGAGTGGTGAAGGAAGGCATATTAGGGGATTTGTGAGAAGCGTTGAGAGTACGTCTAAGCGTAGGCTCAAGAACCGTTGCGGTAATGATGTTTCTGGGCTCGGTGTGTTCAAGATGACGCAAGAGCTACGTAGCTGTGAGTGGTGATGACGATGATGCTAAAGGTGTGACTCCCAAACGAGGGCGACGTGCTTTCTTTATACTCGAAAATGAAGACATATTAGGAGCGTCTACTATCACAAATCTGTAAGACGTTCTGGCCGGAAGGGGATGGCGGTTGGTGGTGCTCACTAATCCACGGCGCCCCCGATTCGGCAACGACTCGGCGTTTTTGCTTCGCGGACCGGATGCGTCTTACAAATAGCGACCCGGACTTGGCCGGCGCCGGCGCTCGTCTCCCGGATTTCAGGGCCGACATGACGACGCTACGGGCTGCTGAGAACGACATTCCATCAGGCGGGCATATTTTAGATCGTTGATAGGACCCGTCCTATTTTGACCTTTACAGAAGCGCGTTCCTTCGGGATCACTCCTTCGCCTAAATGCTTGATCGTGAAAGGGCCCGTTCACTGCCGAAGTTAGCGTTCAAGCGATGATTCCTTCACTGTGCCGCATTGGGCTTGATAGTTCCGTCCTCGTGGTCGTTTTCGCTGCTGTTTCAACGCGTCGCACACTTTGCAATCAGGCAATCGAGAGCTCCACCCAGCGATAGGCAGAAACGATCTTAGGACACGGAAGGAACAATTCCCGAAGATATCCTAGTTCACCCCCCGTAGGCTGCATTTTCGGGCTCGATAGGAGATGCCTTGGGTCGGTGAAGACTCGGCGCGAAAATGGTTGATGAGTAAGTCATAATTGAAGGCAGAAGTGGACAGCAGCACAGCGTTGACCTCATCGTCGCTCGCTCGAGTTCGATATCAGTATCGGGACAATTAGTCAGGGTGAAAACCCGGCTAAGATTATTTCATAATTTTTTCTTCGTCTCGCTTTTCACCTTTTTCGCGGATTGGCATCGAAGTCCATTTCCGCAGATTCCCGACTCCTCTTCAATTCCAAATCCTCGACTTGGATCCCCCGCTGAGGGGCTCGCTGAGGGGCTCGCTGGGGGCTGGAGCTGTCGTGGGGGCGGCGGGGCCATTTCCTTGGCGCATCCCACCCTGACATCATCGCTAAGAAATTCTTCAACACTGGTTTTCTTCCCGACAAACTTTTGTTTTGACCGAAGACAGATGTAACCGTGAAATTGCGATCATCCTCACGGCATCGCCAATGAGCTTACAATACGGGTGGCTGATGGCGCGGCTCGCGAGGCATTGAGAGGGCAAGCTGTCAGTCGTTCTCAATCGTCCTTCTGAACCAGCGATTGCCCCGGCCCCGCATCTCGAGGCTAGAGTTCTGATGGCAAACCACCACAGTAGTCGCAGAAGAGACAAAGCTGGTTACCGCTCATCTGATGAGAGATCACACAGGACAGAGCATAGTTCTCAGAATCCAACGTTATCATTACGGTATCAGGTATTGGCATATATTGCGGGAGAGAGCGTCCTATCATAACAAGACCATCAAAGACTCAAAATTAGATGACCAAGCCCTTGACTTGTTTAAAGTCCTTCACCTTGACGTCCCTCCACACAAGCACACAAGCAATCGAAATGACCTGAATCACCGTCGACGCAACAAGCATCCACTTCTGGGCCTCGCTGTACGCCTGCTCGATGGCGTCACGTGTAGGCGTTCCCGGCTCGTAGGACAGCTGCACGGCAAGCGAGCCGTAAATCTCGGTGATGTTTGCCTGGGCTTCCTGGGGAAGATATCTCCTCAAGTTCTTGGGGAACAAGTCGTTCCAGATGGCGGCGGCAACCGTCGACCCAACAGCGCCGCCAACGCTGGCAAACATGCCCTCAATCGCCAACACGACAGCGATGTACTGATGGGTCGTCACGGCCATGGCGGCGATCTGCTCGCAGATGACCAGGGTACCGCCGGAGACAGCTATGAAGATCTGGCACATGACGATGTAGCCCACGGGGACGCCAGCGTGACGGAAGTTGAGCATCAGCGCAATGCCCAAGATGGTCACAGGCACGCCAAAGTAGACGGCTAGCCACTTGAAGCGGCCCGTGTACCGGATGAGGAAGCCGACGACAAGCGACCAGAAGCATGCTCCAATGCTGTAAATGTTCATGATGTACTGGGCGTGGGTGATGTTGAGGTTGAAGACGACTTGCAGGAAGGAGAAGAAGAAGCTGTCCCAGATGTAGAACGAGATGAAGAGGTTGGCGGCGAGGATGCACGCCGCGAGAACGGTCCGATCGCTGAGCAGCTTATAGGGGATAAAAGTCTTGGGAGCGAACCACCTTTCCCAGACGACAAAGCCGATGGTCAACAGGCCACCCACGATGAAAAAGGCGATGATGAGGGGTGAGCGCCATTGCTGGGGTTGCCGGCTGTAGATATTGAAGGGGAGAAGGAAGAGCGCCAGGCCGGCGATGATGAGGAAGATGCCAACGACGTCGAACTCGACAAAGTAGTACTTGACGTTCTCCCAAGCAGAGCGGTTATGCTCGCGCTTAGGCAGGATACCGAGCTTGGCTGCTTTGCGATAGTTCTTGAAGAAGAGATAGAGAAGTGGCGAGCAGATGGCCGGGGTGATAATGGCGAAAGCGCCGTAGGCCCAGCGCCAACCAGGTCCATCGAGGAAAGCCGTTGCAAGAGGTCCTCCGATCCAGACGGTGATGATGTAGGGCGACGACGCGAAGGCGAGCATCAGTCCTCGGTTCTTGAGGTGGGTTGTGTCGGCGATGAAGATGGAGATGGTGTAGCTGATGCCGTTGAATCTGGTCATGTCACGTTAGTACCACCTCGACGTGAGCCGCTGCAACCTGGAGAACGTGACACATACCCTACCCAGTAGAAGACCTGCGCAGCGGCATAAGTCTCAACGTTGTTGCAGGCAGCCATCATGACCAAGCCCAACATGAGGCATGCAAGCATCAGAACAAAACCCTGAGGTCGGCCCCAGATATCGAGAACCTTGGCCAGCGGGATCTTGGACAGACCACCGATCAGGTTGGCCATGACACCCGTCGTGGCTGTGAGACCGTGCTGGTAGAAGCTGCTTGTCACATAAGCCACCAAGCCACCGCTCATGCTCGATTGCATAGCGTCAACGAAAAAGATGACCCAGATCCTGCAGGTATATTAATAGGGGATCGACGGACGACGAGAGGGGGCGTTGCGTACGTGACATAGGCCAGAATGAGGTTGTTCTTGGTCCACACCGTTGTCAGTGCTTCTACAGCCTGGACACCAGCCTGAGCGTCGGCCGATATCTGCTCCGAGTCGGCGTCGGAGCTGGGCTGTTGGGCGAGGTCGTTTGTGACGGCAGCCTCCTTGTCGTTGGCCTTCTCGGCTGGCACATTGTCGACCACCGGCGCATCAACGGCGCCAACCCGGTCGAGGGGATTCCGGAACCTCATTTTCTTGGCGCTCAGTGTTGGAAAAACGTGATGGTTACACAACTGAGCTGTTTTTGGTGCCAGGAAATGTTAGGGACCAAAGTTTATTAAAAAGGGTGGAAGCACAGGCAAGATCAGCAGAGGGGCAACCTCAATCTTTATCAGATGCCGGGAGTGGGACTGCAGGGCGCAAAGTTACCGGGCAATTTTTCCTGCAAACCACATCCGTTGCGGCGGATGGGTGCTTGAGGGACCGCCCGCCCATCTTCGAGAGCAAAACTGGCTCCCATTGGCGATGAAGCATGGGAGGCTGCATCGAGCGGGCGACGGGAGAGTCTGCACTGTCACCATCACCGTGTGTGTAAGTGCGACGACAAGGGTCTCCTGGCATCAACACGCCCAAAAATGGACGTGGGTCCCGGGGTCCAGAGCCCGCGGTCCTTGCCGGAGCTTGAGCAGCCCACTAGCTTGGCTGGCTTTCCGCCCGTGATCAAGATTTTCCGATGGGATGCATTCCGCGGCTGGGCGTCGGGCCAATGATGGGATGGCTGCCCCGCAAGCTTTGGGCTGTTGAGCAGAAGGCGCAGTGGGGGGTGCGGTGAAAGGACACCGAAGGGGAAGTCATGTGCGTGCTTGGCGACCGAGACATTGCTGGGCAGGTGCGTGAGGATGCGAAAAATTTTATCTGATCATCTTATCAGATTGATAACTTTGATCAGCCCCACCTGCCGATCCCTGCTGAGCGACCATCCTTCACCTTGGCCACGCTTGGCCACGCTTGGCCACCCAGGCTCCTGACTTGCGACATCGGCTTTGCCATTGACTTGTACGTAAAACCGACGATCTCGACTTGCTCGCCCACTTTTGGGACGCGGCGGCCCCAAGGGCCCACACGACGGAAGGGAAGATTGGTCTTTCACGTCTTCCAGAAACCGAGAAACTGATTCAAATACTCCTCTTGTGGGGGAGACGAACCCAGATCAAGCAGGTGCATGCTGAATGTCGCCCCATGGTTTAAGCACGTCAGTACGTCAGCTTCTGGGGACTGGGATGCAGGGTAGAACCCCAGGGCATCCACAACAGGCACCTCCATTTCTCCGGCCCTTGTTCGTCTCGTAGGATTGATTCATTGAGGTGGGAGTGAGCACACCCACACGCGAGGTGCATAAAATTGTGGCTGTCGACAGAAGACCTTCGCCTCGTGCCAACCCGACATTCTGGGTTAGGCGAGAGAGCCTTTTTGGAAGTCGGGACTGCCAAGGGCGGTTGTCCGGCAAGTCTGCGGTAGTGTTTGAAGCCGCTGGATGCCGAGAAAATGGGGGGCCTAGTCCCGGCAGGATTTGAGAGGGGCAAACACAGGAGGGAGTGGGGATGCCGAAATCTTTCGGTCCGCTAAGGCAGGCGCGATGTTGATGACTAGCATGAGATGGGTCGTTGCGGGAAGCTGCGACAGAAGAGAAACCCCGGTGACGCTCTTGCTGAACAATGGGCGTGTTTCTTGCTTGAAGATTGCAGCTCTGACATGACCCTGCAGCTGCTCTTGTTCGATCAAGTCTGCGGCTGCAGCCATCCCCAAATCCCCATTTAGGCCCTTCGCCGAAGAACCCAGGGCAGGCTCTCTACGGCGGGATATTGTCTCTGTACTCGCACAGACAGCCCTGTCCCAGCCCACTCCGCTCCTTTCATCATGTCGGTCCACAACCCCCGACGATCAACTGCCCATTCTGCCCGCGGAGCAAGCATACCGGCATCTCAGCGTCATGTCAGTGTGTCGATGGATCCATTCCCCGTGCCGGCTGCGCCCGTCCGCTCCGGTATGGCCGAGATTTCCGAGCGATAGGACCGCCTTCTAGACAGCGCCGAGCCGACGCTTCTCGTCCTTGGTTTCCTGATTCTTTTGGGCTCACTCTGGCCAACAAAGCGCAAAGGTATTCCGTCATTTGGAAGTACGGAGGAAGTGAGGGTGTTGTTCAAATACGGCTTCTGCGTGGTGAGACTGAGACACCTTAGCCCTGTCGCTGAGTGACGCTCTATCTGACATTCCTTCACTAGGGCGCCACCACCTGGCTATGGATGGGCATGAAAGAGTTTGTCAACGTCGAGATCGTGGACCAAGTAGGGGACGAACCCGGGCTCCGCCGAGAACGCATGAGCTGGAAGCAGTTGCTGTTTGTTATCCCCGTTCGATGTATTGTCTCCTGTGTGTCAATTGCCGCTGCCGTTCGCATTGTCCGTGAAGGCAATATCGCTGAATGGAAGGATTGGCTGCGTGAGGGTGAAGCTAGTCGTCTTACACTGATCGACAAGACGGTCCCGAACACCCGCGTATATGTGGCTGCTCTCTATTTCGGGGTTGCTCTTCTGATGGCGTTACTGTTCATCGACGGGATCATCAGGCTTTGTGTGTTCTGCATGGGCAAAGCGAGAGCGGAAAAGGAAAAGGAACCCATGGTGAACGAAAAGATGAGACAATCGAGGCTCAGGCGTCCCACGGTTTCTATTTTGCCCTAACTACCTACAACTCTGTTTCTTGAGCTCATTGTTCACAAGTCATTAGTCATGAGTAGTAACAATAATAGCAGAATATCCAATACGCGTCCTAACCCCCCTTTTTCTTCCCCGGACTCAAGAACGCAAGTCGATCTTCAGTCAACGATGGTCCTATCCGTCTGCTTCGCCAAAGCAGCAGCACCGAGACCCTCGGCGATCAACTTCATGATCATGTGGTCTTTGTGTCCCATCATCTGCCGTCCAAGAGCATAGGCTCCAGCTGCCTCGGACAGCAAGCCAACGACGTGGTCAGTGTTATCAGTGGGCTTTTCGGTACGAGGCTCGTACCCCATTTCCTTCTCACCCTCCTCCTTGCGGTGCTGGTTCTCATCGTTTTGCATCATGTCTGTCACCTTGTTTAGTGAACACTCAGAACAAGTCTTTCAAGGAGGCATACGATAAGCTCCGATAGCAATAGCACCTGCGATAGCAGCCTTGACGTAGTGTTCGTTGGCGTCATGCTGCTGGCCCTCGCGGTGGTCGCGAACGCCAAGCATGATCTGGTCGGCCATGGCGACGACACTGCCTGCCAGAGCGGCAGTTTCCAGCTTGCTTCCCGTCATTGATGTGGTAACGCTTTGCGAATCTCCTCTGTGTGTTGGTTCGGTTTGGTTTGGTTGTTTCAGGTGTTTGAGAAACGGGATGTCCCCCAAGCAAAGACATGACACGCCGGGTTTTATATATGTGATGCTTGGAGGCTCAAATCAAGCTTTTCACGCCACTTGGCAGTGTTCTTGGGTTGCTACCGCTATGTTGGTAGGTTTTTTGGTTGGCGAATAAGCACCTGATCCAAGATGGTGGGCTGGGTTGCGATGGGGTTGGCGATGCAGGTCATGTCGGTGATGATCAGCTGAGCATCAGTTCGAGACTTGAGGCTGCCTCAACACGGCTTTTGGATCAGCGACTGGCCGAATTTGGAGCATCAGGAAAGTATCATCAGTTTTGAAGCGGTTTTGTCAGGAGAATGCCAACGAGGCTTGTAGCGGGCTGGCAGTTGCTTCAGGCTTCCCGATATTAGGGGAGTGGTGCGTTTGACCACGTGCAGGTCGCGCTGATTGACATCAGATGCCCACAGCCTCGACGACACCGCCGATGGAAGATCGGTTGACATTGAGATGATGTGTTTGACTTTTTTATGCTCGTCTCACTAAGATGGTGTTTTTTTTTTTAGCGTTGCATAGATGTTTTGACTTTTCCCATGGCATTTTGCAATTTCCTTTGAGATCAAGTACCCTGGGCATGTTGATAGATGACCCTAGGAAAGGGAGTCTCCGCTGGGTGTCTGAACATGCACATCACTGACGAACTATACCAGATGAAACCAACTCTCCTCCAAACCACTCTCAACACGGTGGGGGTTATGCGGAGAGCAGTGTTGGCGATGGTGAGGGAGGAGGTTGGAGGGTGGCGGCCCCATGTGTAGGAGATTGCGGTGTAGCTGGGGCATGAGGACAGGGGGAATGTGAGCAGGGAGGCGTGAGGGAGATGGCTTGGACGGTGTTCGAGACGGAGGAGGCGAAATGAGGGTGGGGATGAGGTGAGGGGGTCGCATTGGTACGGTGGGAGTGTAGTGGGTGAGAGTGAGAGTGAGAGCGAGGGTGAGGGTGAGGGTTAGGAGGTTGTGGCTGGAGCCCGGGAAGCCTGTGAGGTCGCTTTTGATGTTTGTGAGGTCTGTGAGATTGCTTGTGATGTTTGTGAAGTTCCTCGTGACGACATGGTTGGGATTGCCTGTGAAGCCGTGTTTGAAGCCACTTGTTAGGTTGCTTGGGAAGACACTGTTGGGGTTTCTTGTGATGCTTGTAAGACCCATGAAGCTGTTTCTGGGGTCTCTTTTGAAGTAACTTGCGAGACCACGGCTGGGGATACTTGTGAAGCCTCTTGCCAAGCCTTTCGGGAAGGCATTCGTGGGGTTGTTTGCGAAGATGATTGTGAACCCATGGTTGGGATACTCAGTCTTGGGTGCTAGGATGCTGGGGTGCTGAGATGTTGTGCTGAAGCTGTGGTTTTTGGTCGGTGACCTGGAGTGTGTGGGTTGAAGATGTGTATCTGGGTTGGTGTTTGGCAGCTGCATCTCTCGAGACAGCGCGCTTGAGTTGGAGCGCGGAGAGGATACGACCCGACCTGGCTCAGCCCCAGCCAAGACATGGTGCCGTGCTCGGCCAAGCCAATATTTGTTAGTCGTCGAGCCGCATTATCGTCAAGCAGGTCGGCAGATGGAGTTGGACGTCTTTGTTCTCATCAAGACAAAATGCAAGACGCTGCACGAGTCTTGGTACAAGAAACCTTAGCATTCACAATTTCCCCCTTTCTTTCGTCCCAGTAGGATTTCCAACAATCTTATAAACTGACCGCTAGGACAACAGCCTTCTGTCTTCGTTTTCACACATGCCTCCGTCGAGCCCACTTGGTCAACAACTCCCTCGCCTCCAGTCTGTAAACATCATCTTCCACCACCAAACCGCCCTGCTCCTCCGTCTGCAACACCAAATTCGCTCCCGCCTCTCGACTTCCGTACGCGGGCCAAACCACCTCACCCTTTCCATTCGGCGATCCATCATGCGCAAAGTTGATCCACAGGCTCATCATCTTTTGACTGAGCGCCACATTCTCCGGCCACGGCCCCAACCACCTCGGATTCCCAAACACAAACGCCAGCTCGGTCGCGTGTGCAACACCCTCCCACGCTGGTGCCAGCATCCCGCAGTCGTGCAACGCCTTGCCTGCACAGGATGGCTCGACCGTGAAATTCGCTGTTGTGGAGGGAGGAGGGGGCACCCACCCGCGGGTGTTGAATCGAAAGACGTACGTATCTTTCTGGTGTTTGGCGTAGTGCCTTGCGTCGTCAAGACGGGGCGCGTGGTAGAAGATGTCGCCGACGATAGCGGCTGCGCGTTTATACTGGTTTCCGCGTTCTGGGAAGCGTTCCGAGCCCGTGTTGAGTGGGATGCCGGCTGCGGGATCGTCGGGGTAGAGCCTGAGGATTTCTTGGACGACTGAAGGTGGGTAGTCGAAGCCGCCGTAGGTGAGGTAACGTTGCAGGTCGGCTGTGGTTTGGAGACCGACGGGCGCGTTGTCAGTGCCTTCGTCAGAGTTGGTGCCCAAGATGTGAGGGATGTGCGCGAAATGACCGGCGTGGAGGAGTTCGGTGGGGTATTGCGGGATGAGGTCGCCGTCGACGACGGGGTAGAAACGGGAGGCAATGAGCAGCGGGTAGATGGTCTTGTAGGGGATCGAGCGGAGACAGTCCAGTGTGTCGATGGCGTCGGTGCAGCCTGTTTTGACGACGAGGTTGTCGTAGATGGGCTGGTACCATTCCGTGCCATTGTACCAGGCTGTTGCGGCGCTGCCGCTCTCCTGGATGGTCCCGTGGAAGAGGCCGTCGGTTCGGCCGCCGTAGCTCATCATGAGCTGGGCCACAGCAAAAGATCCGGCGCTTTCGCCCCAGATGGTGACGCGTCGGGGATCCCCTCCAAAGGCAGCAATGTTCTCTTGAACCCAGGCTAGGGCTTGACGCATGTCTCGTAGCGCGATGTTGGTGTGGCCGGAGCCTTGGACTTCGAGCGAGTAGAGGAATCCCCACCCGCCCTTGCGGTAGTTGATGGTTGCTGCAATGATGGGACGGCCCATCTTGACCGAATGCTCCACAATGTAGCTGAGGTTGTATCGGTGCCATCCCGAAGTGCCGACCTGGTAGCTGCCGCCGTGAATGTAGAGGAGAACAGGGAGGGCGGACTGAAATAGAGAGCTCTGTCTGCGAGGCCGGACGATGTTGATGCTCAAGCAGTTCTCGGACATGCCGTAAAAGTCATCACCATCGGGAGTGTCGCCGGGGCAGGCATTCGAGTACTGCTTCGCATCGCGGGCCCCCTGCCAAGTGGTGTTCAGTGATTGGGGAGCCCGGAATCTGTTGTGTCCAGACGTGTCTTGTGCATAGGGAATGCCCAAAAAGAAGTCTTGCTCGAAGCTGGGGTTGTGAATGCCTTCATACGTTCCATTCCTGACAGTAACATGTGGAACCGAGGTAACCGGAGTGGAGAAGATGCTAGGGAGAGGTCTAAAGTTAGTGCCCAGTGAGAGCAACAAACCAGCCGTGATGACGACCATCGGTGCTTTCTTGACAAGGCGCGACAGCCAGGACGCGTTGGGTGCCGGCGATGCATGCGTGTTGAGACCGACGATGGACTTGGCTGGGCCCGTTCGGGGACCCTTGGCCGTGAAGTCGTCGGGGGCAATATCAGCAGTCATTGCGGACGTCTGTAAACCGGCGGACGGAGTTGAATCCTCGCGGCCGTTTGTTGTGGCTGTCGGACCCGGTGGGGTGTGATATTACACCGCTCCTTGGACACTACCAAATAGCCCAACTTTTCGTGGAAACTTGGAAAGGGAGGTGCGGCTTCGGCTGCAAGGGGCTGGGAAATGCGGGGGGTCGTGCGCTGTCTTACCGCCCTATTCCCTTCCGGGTACGGTACACTAAGGTCTGGGCGTCCTGAAATGCTGGTCGTGGCTCGGCGTTACGAAACATATTCGACACCGACAACACCGAGTGGTAAGCTTGACGACATGATGACGGCGCTGGCAGATGTCTGCATACCGAGGTACATGGCGCTGCATGTGGCGACCAGGATGAACAAACCTAGGTGTTGCATGGAATGTGCGAGACGACAAGCGCAGACGCCACCGGGGAATAACAAAAAGAAATTCCGACGCTAAAAACAGGAGGCTAAAATGACAATACGCCAAACAAAACATCAAGATGGAGCAAAAATGTTGTGTTGGCCACGGGTTCGAACCGGGGGCTCTTGGGCAGAGGAACTTGAAACCTCATGTGTTGTACAGAAATTGAATCCACGTAGTGTACGCAATATAATACAACACTCTGCCCAAGCGTGTTAACCACTACACCACCAACACTGGCTGCTTGTTGAAATCGTCCACTCGAAATCCAATACTCAAGCCCTAGCCTAGGGCGTGGGGCCGCGGGTCCGCAGGAGCGGAGAGGGCCGGCGGTGTCTTACCGGAGGAGGGTGTGAAGCCATAGAGGGAGGGAGGCAGCGGAGGATGGGAGATGGCGCCGGTGGGGGGGAAAGGGGGCGGCAGAAGCCTTCGAGAGCACATAGTTCAAGGGTACGAACGGGTATGGTGAATGGGCAGTTGATCCTTGGCCGGATTGGGGCCGTAAACAAAGAGAGGACAGACGGGAGTCCAACTGTGGATAACGAGAAGGATAAGGTGAGTGAAGGAAGCAAACAACAAAGGGTCGAGTCTGATGGGAGATTTGTTGCTGGACAAGGTTGAGACAAGACTGGTATTCTCTTTGTGGCGCGAGAAGCGACGAAAGAGCTTTGCTGGACAAAATGCTGCTGCTGCTGCTGCTGCTGCTGCTATCATATCTGATGTTCGATATCGACCTGCTGAGATACGACGTCAAAACTACCTATTAGACTTCCGGGTAAACATCCCTATTTGCTGGTTAGCAGCTATAAACATTGCGGCCCGTAACAATGGGCCGGCTCACGTTCGCCTCGCCAGGGGCATCTCCGCCCTGATTTTCTTCAGCAGATCGAAGTCAATGTCAGCGATCGCAATCGCTGGCTCATCATCAGCTTTGTCAAGTTCGGCGAGGACAACGCCCCACGGATTGATAATCATGCTGTGCCCGTAGCTCGTCCGCTTTTCGTTGTGCTTGCCAACCTAGTACAGGAGATTAGCAAATAGCTTGTTCAGTGGGCCTGGCCGAATTACCTGCGCTGCGGCGATGACGTAGGACTGCGTTTCAATCGCTCGGGCTTGCAGTAGAGGTCCCCAGTGGGCCTGGCCTGTGGGCACAGTGAATGCCGAAGGGAAGGTGATTATATCGGCGCCCTGCCTTCGAAGGGCGATGCTGATTTCTGGGAATCTCAACTGGGCGTTGTGAGTGGAGTGCTTGTCTTGTTTTGAGTTTGGACCCACGTCAAAGCAAATGGCGGATGCCACCTTGCCAACAGGCGTGCTGAACGGTGGCAGAATTCGACTCCCGGGCTCCACCGAACTGCCGGCGCGCGCCGTTAGCAGGATGTTCCCAATCGAAGAGAGAAGACGCACGCGCTCTCCTTCAAGACCGGTCCATCCTTGATATCGACGTCAAAGAGGTGGATTTTCTGATACCGCTGCGCAATGTCGCCGTTCTCATTGATCCAAAGCACCGTATTCTTGACCTTGCGGCTGTCGACACCTGGCTCATGAACCCCGACATGTATCGGCAGGCGCTCCCTCCGTGCCTCCTCCCGCAGCCCGAGCACGAACTCGCTCTCGTCGACCGGCTTGACCAGCCCTACGCTTTCGTCGGCAGAACTGGCAATGTAGTCAGTCGCCTCGGGAAGAAACAGCGCATTTGCTCCGGATCTGGCAGCTTTGCTGACCAATTGCTGGCACAAACGGAGATTGTGGGCCATGGAGGCCGTCGAGGTCAGTTGGCCGACTGCCTGTCATTTGGGAGGCAAGCATTGTCAGCGTCTTTCATTGTTTGTGGACTGCGGAAGCCGTACGGCGCGTGGCATGGTGGGCAGGATCGAGGTCGCAGGACTTTGCGAGGGGTTTGCGTTTACGGGTTGCGATTGCGAGATGTTGTTCCGAGGAGACTCTTGGGGCCGCCAAAACCCGAACTTGGGTGCAGCGCCGCCGAAACCGCTCCAAGTGCTTGCAATAACCCTAACCCGACGACCCGGGTGTGTCTTGAACTCTTTTCGTCCACCGGAGAGACGGTCTTTGCAATTAATGTCATTGAAACCTCTCAAGCATGTTAGGGGGGTTTACCCGAACGAATTAAGCCTCTTGGGGTGGAAAAGGCGCCAAAGTTGGAGGTGAGCTTGCCATTTGAGACTCCAAATCCCGCAAGTCAACCACAGAGACAGACCTTACCACCCGAAACCGAGGACACGCTCCAACCTCGTCCCATCCCCGAGCGAACACAGGACGCAAGATTCGGGGAGGACACCACTGAATTTTAACTACCGAACCTATCGAACCCCCAAAAACCTCCTCAACACACCTTTCCGAGCACCATCAACCTCCCCACAGTCCCCTGCTAGATATTCCCCAAAGTCCTTTAGACAACCTTGCTAAACGGGGATCCAAATCAGCTCAATAGCCCTTCACAAGAAAAATCAGAGAGAAGGAAACTTACAAGCTCCCAATAGCACAGCCCGGGAACGGGATATAGCAATTCGTATTCTTTTGCAGCGATGATCCCGAACCCTGGCAGCCAACGTTGCAATACGTAATCACATTGTTGCTGGTGCCGGCAAACGTGGTATCGATCTCGAGACGCTGCCAGTTGGTTCCGGTCGGGGCGCTGTAGCAGCCGCCTACGCCGCCTTCGAAGCTGTTTCATTTCGCCATCGTCAGCTCATCGCTTCTTTTGTGATGGATGGAAAAAGAGAGACAAAAACGTACGGGCCCTGATCATTGCGAGGGTAGGTCCTCGAGGCGGGGGCGTTGTGGTTGCAGCTTGCATCGGCGTCTGGGGATCCATGTTAGCTGCTGAGATCGAAGGGGTTGTTGAAGGCTGGGACGGGATAGAACGGACAGAAGCGGTAGCGGAAGGCGGAGGCTTGGCCGATGGCGGCGAGGAGGACGATGGCGTTGACCTTCATTTTCGTGTTTGGTTGGTTGGTGTTTTTTTGGTTTGGTTTGGAGAGGATATGAGGGTGAGGATGAGAATGAGGATGGTGGTGAGGTGTCTTGTCGCTGTCAAGGCGATGTTGATGCCTCTTTATACAACTCCAGACACCTCATACTCACCCAGGTGCCCCATCTCGGGGACTTTCCAAGCCGCAAATCATCTCCATTCACATGGTAATTCATTCGCATGAGGCAGATTCCTTCCCAAAAAGAAGACTGGGCGTCGGGGGGCGATCCTGATCACTATGGAGCTCGATCCTTCAGTCTGTCGCTAAGAGAACCATACAGCTCTGGACTCCTATTCCAGGACAATTGAGTCCAACCCGAGAGACCCGAGCGGTTAACTTGAACAACCACTAGGGGGCTTTGTCATAGAATGTTGCCATCGATCCACTTTACCAATATGCGCAGGGTCAGCACCAGCCCCGAAGCCGACCGACATACAACCTCGACGTAATATATAGGCGGCCAAACTGGGTCGCATGCGACATTGGCGCAATATATCCGGCTTCCTACAAGACCACGCCGCGCCAACAAAAGGACGGTTCGCCAACGACGAGCCCGCGTAATTGCCGTCGTATACATCCGGACGGAAGCCTGCTCAGGCCACAACTCGAGGGAAAACGCGACGTCAGTGGAGATCGCTGCAAGCTCCACGCAGAAATGGTAACCTGTTTCCACCATTTTCTCAATGCAGAAGGTGGTAAAAAGGTACGTTCGTTGTGTCGGGGACAAAACCAAAAATGAAGCATCGCGACGGGAATTGAGCCCGACGTGGGGGTCGAACCCACAACCTTGAGATGACGGAGGAACTCCCTAAGAGTCTCACGCTCTACCGATTGAGCTAGCCGGGCAGGCTAGACACATCACTGCTAGTTGAGTTTGCTGGCCAGAATCTGGGCTTATGCGCGAACGGTGTTGAATTGGTTGCTTCTTTCGATTGCGACGTGCAACAGGACTCTGGAAGGTCTGTCTGCCAGCGCAACTCAAGCTCTGCTCGGCCTCGGTCGGCTTTGTGGAGTCTTCAGGATCCTCTCCGCAACAAACAATGGTGCGGGAAGGTGTCGGCCGCACATCGTCGACCCCACTGTCAAGTGCACCAGTGGTTGGCCGCTCGACAGGCCAATGTTGCGGATGGAGAGCTTGGCTAACGGGTCAAGACGTCGTATTGGTGGCCTTGCCCTTCCGCGAACGCCAACAGCTGCAGCGAACCTGGTATGGCGCTTGGCGACCCCTCATGTCTTGCTTGTGGCGTCGCGGGCGGTGCGCCCTTTCTGCATGCTTGCTCTTCGCCGTCGACCTGGTTTTGACACCCGACCATCAGGCAATCTGTTCTCACGTCGTTGCCTCAGACAATGGCAGATCCTCTGAGCATCAGCGCTGCCGGAGCTGCCGTTGTTGCTACCGCTTCGAAGGCTGAGAACGTCCTGATATCGGTTGCACAATCCGTCGGTGACGGTCCTAGGAATGTGCGTCTCGTGCTGAGCCAGGTCCAGGCGACAAAAGCCGTCATTGTCGGCTTGAATACGCTGTTGCGATCCCCGACCGCCTTACCGAGCCATAAACGACCGAACGATTGGCTTAAAGAGGTAAACAGGGCCGTCAACGCGACCTCAGTGGAACTCAGTGTTCTCTACACGCGTCTTGGCGACTGGGATCAGCTTCGTGGGGCACGCAAGCTCCAGTCGGCATGGCCGGTGTTCCGAGTTGCCCTCTCCAGCGACCAACTTGACAAGTCGAGCGGGAGGATCCAACTAGCCAACTCAGCGTTGTCACTCCTCATCTTCTGCCCTCAAGAGTGGGTAGCGTCACAACTGTGCCGATGTTTCCCTGCTGACGGCGATGCAGAAGCTCGGCCACACCTGAAAGGGAGATGTACCTTGACCAAGCTCGAAGTGTCATAGAGTCCCTCCTCCAAGAACAAGCGGCCGACATTGCTCCAACCACCGATGCAAAGAGACCGAGCTCGCTTGACAGTGGACCAGGCACCGGGCCGGATTCCTCCGGACGAGTTGACTTGAGCCCTTATCGGCACCCACCCGGCTCACTGTTCGGAGACATTCCTTTCCGTGCGACTCGCTCCAGCCAGCAACTCACAGATTCTCTCGTCGACACTGCGCCCAAAAGGTCAGACGAGGCTGTCTCGCAGATCAATGATATCGCCGCACTGAAAAGGGGGGTCGCGGCCAAGGACAAGCGAATCGCCGAGCTTGAGACCGAGCTCGCAAAGCTCAGTGATGATAGCAGCAGCCAGAATGGCGGACCCAAGGATGAAGTCTTCCGTGCTGTCGTGACAAAGTATAAGAGTGTCAAGAAGCTATACTTTGACTCCCAGAAGGAGATTGACGAACTCAGGAAACAGGTTGAAGACCTAAAGGCAAGCGAGAAAACGTCAGTTGGCAAGGACAAGGTGATTGAGGCCTGGAAGGAGCAATACGAAATGGTATCGAAACAGCTGCGGTCTCAGGACGAGTCAAACGACATCATGAAGATGTGGCGGGAGATCCAGCACGACGGTTTTCGGGAGACCACGGCAAGGCCCATAGAGGAACTTCGCAAAGAAAACTCATTGCTGGCTCATGGCCGGGAGACTTTCTCCACGGAACTCGAAAAGGAGAGGTCGGGGGTGACCAAGATCGTGGCAAACAACGCCGAACTGGGTGCCGAGGTATCTCGTTTGACTCGAGAGCTTGAAGACTTGAAACTACAATCAAAGAAGACGACGGACGCGGTTCAGAGGTTTAGCATCATTTGGAAGGAGGCCGGCAAGGTTGTGGATGGATTGATAATCGACGCACTTCCAGAGCCTTCGATCGTTTGATGGGCGGAGCTTGTGCGCTTCAGGATGTCAGCTCCCACTATACCCAACCATGTCAACTTCGCCGGTGCAAATTGGAGGCAAAACCGGATCCCGAACACAATTCAGTGTTGCAGGACTCTCTGTGAAACAACTGCTGTCGAAATAAGCTTTATGGTCCGGACTGGCGGATTCCATTCGGCCCCGTCCGATGTAAAGATAGGACCCCAGACCCTGTAGTTCATCCCTTCTGACCTGTTCAAGGCAGCCATTCCTGTGGCAGGCTCTATCATTAGTCGGGCGATGTTGACGGGCAGCTGCAAGCATTGAAATCGAGCATTCATATCCGTGCCTATCCTTGCAACTGGCGCGCGATTCGATGCTCTTGCAGTCCAAGCGATGCATCTGCAATGACCATAGCACTGGGCCGTTCACCGTTAGTAACCGTGGCGCCAGAGAGCGTGCAAGAGTGTCCCACGGCGATGCAGTGCAGCCATGACGTTGGCGAGCACTCTCGGTCAACCCCGGTACCTTGCTCGAACACCCGCATGTCTCGCCCAAGTCTGACCGAGGGCAGCATTGCAAACCGATTGGGGGGTCGCAGTGCTCGCGAAGAGGCCTAGGTCGGGAGTACCTGGTGAGGGTGGACTTCGTCGGACCTATACGGCCGTAAAAGGGCAGCCGACCCTATCTGTCGTTGCGCCGTGCATGTTATCTGGCTGATCAGTTCGTTCCGCTCCTTTGGGCCATATGCAGCAAGCAAGCGGACTCCAGGACGGGGGTGACAAGATGGAAGAAGTGACCCGCGAGCTTGGGTACAACGGTCCACGACTCAACAGGCTTGAGGAACAAAAGGTGAGATAAGTCAGCCAAGTAGCACATGCCACACCGAAGCACGCGACCAGGTGAACGGTCGGTAAGGTAAACGTCCGCTTGACATCGGGCCCAATCTGCAGCCCAATCGGAGATCTGCAACCACGCGGGACTGCCTCGACACCAATGAATGAACCCGAAAGCGGACCTGCTCTGCGGACTGTCGTGTGGGGGCCCGCGCTGATGAGGGTAGCTCCTGCCCGACTCGAGTTCGGGCGAACGAAAAATCGCGGCCCGTCCAACCGACCCGTCCTCTCACCCAATGTCGTCCGGCGCTGCCCGTAGGGTCGCCAGAAAGCTGACAGGGCGGGGTTCATAAATCTCCCCCACCTTCTTCCGTTCTCCGCCTGCGCGAACACCAAATCTGAACTTGGTCTTTCTTGCTCGCGGGTTCGCAATTACAATCTCTGGGAGCATACTCTTGCAAGTTTATCGTTCCTCATCAGTCTTAACAAGCATCGTTAAGTACGTGTTCTCTCCCTCTCCACCCCTACACTCTCCCGCCGCGCAGGTCGGAATTGCTCCTCTTCAAATCAGCTACCCCTCCATAGCTTGGCGACAGCTTCTCTCGAGCTCTCTCACTTCGCATCCATAACAAGCTAACGATTCGCGCGCAAGATCTGACTCGTGAGCGACCGATTCAGGACAGCTTGCTACCTTGCGCTCCCGTCTTCTTGCGCCACCTGATACCTTTCACCGTCATCTTCACCTCGCCAACATCACAACAGTCAAAATGGGTGACGCCAGCAGCTCGGATTTCGCTCCTCGCCACGACAACAACAAGGTGTCCGACCTTCCCCAGCTCCACCGCCTGATCACTGGCCACAACGAGGAGGGCAAGGCAATTGTGCAGAGCCACAATGACTTCGAGTGGGTGCCGTACGACAGCGGCCGCTTGGCGTTCAGCGTAGCCTACACGACTTCGGAGTTCCCCGTCGACCTGAACAAGGACAAGGATATCGATGAGCACAAGACGGTTGTCGCCTCGGGCAATCTCGGTCTCGTCAACCCCAAGGGTACCGTTCTTCGCTGCGTCGACTTTGCTCCCGGCTACGCCTGCGACATGCACCGCACCAAGAGCCTGGACTACGGTATCGTTCTCGAGGGCGAGGTCGACATGGTTCTTGACAGTGGCGAGTCCTACCCGATGAAGCGCGGCGATGTTGCGGTTCAGCGCGCTACCCAGCACCAGTGGGTCAACCGCAGCAAGACTGAGTGGGCTCGCATGATGTTCGTTCTCCAGGATTGCCAGCCGCTCATCGTTAACGGCGAGGAGTACGGCGAGGATCTGAACCAGATGGAGGACTTGCCCGCCAGCGGCAACTGAGCAGGACTGGATCTGGTCGGAGTGGTAGAATATGATGGGAAAGATACTGCAGTTGAGATGAAAGATGGTCATACGGCGTTCGATGTATATTGAACTGGATCGAACAACACACACACACACACAACGCAGTGGTCGGCCTTCCAGGCCGACCTACGGGCAGGGCTTCCACTGATCGGAGGTAGACATAGGAAACAACGACAACAACGTAGGATACGACGTAGGGAATAACAACGTACTGGTCACCGTAGGAACTCCGTAGGAATGGGGTGATGAATCGCCTCCCTGGGGTTGTTGTTCAATCTAAGTCTAAGGCGCCGGCACGACACCCCTATCTAGGCGTGGCACGTGCCTGGCACGTGCCGGCCGGTCATCACCGTGGCTATGTGCAAAAGCAGAAAAAGCAACGCAGACTGGCCCACAGCCATCACCCCAAGTCAATATAAAATCGATGGCTCGAGCACATAGCATCTGAGTCGGATTCTAGCTCCCTGGGATGATTGCCAGTCAGATAGCACATCTTGTTGCACCACCAATTACTGCCGCCAAACCGTGATATTAGATACCATCTTGTGTTCAGCCATCAACTTTGCATCTGTAATCCGCTCTTGACCTTGGAGAAATCGAAGCATCTCACCTCCCGCAACTGCCAAGGTGCTTTTCAGGCATTGCCCAGCCACGTGCGTGTTCCAACCCCGTATCTCCCAACCCCGTGTATTTCAAACCCGTATATTCCAATCTCCTGTGCTCAATCTCCGACATTTCCTAGTCCAACACCACCTACCAAGCCCCCGGCAAAAACCTCGCCGTCCCCGCATGCCAAACTTCCCACTCCGCGCCAAACCTCTCCAGCAACATCCCCTCCTCCCCCAGCACCCTCCACCACAACGACCAAAAATACACCCCCGTCACAACCGGCAACACAACCCACGCCTCAACCCATCTCACCACGTCGTACACCCGCCTCGGCGCCAAACAAGCCTGCGTCTCATCCGCCCGACAAAACGGCGCCGAGTTGGCAAGGAAACAGAACCCGAACCCCACATACGCAGGGTGCTGCACCCAGGCATGCAATCCGTCCGTCTCGAGACGCGACGGGACGGCTAGGATAAAGGTAAAATCTCGACCGAGGGTTGCGTAGGATGCAAACCGGAGGGGGATGCCGGTGGACAGAAGCAGGAGGAGGATGGTGGTGCGCGGGATTGAGTCGGTTGGATGGACCGAAGAGGGTGAAACGGGGGTAGGACAGGGTGAGGAGGGTTTGGTAGGCGACGAGGAAAAAGGGGAGGGCCCAGAGGGTTGTGATGGCGGTTTGGGAGGTGAAATTTAGGGTGTGGCAGAGGTCGGTGGGGGCTTGGAGGCGGATTCGAAGGGCGTGTTGGGTGGTGACATGGCGTTGTAGGAGGTGTATGATACCAGGGGGAGGAGAGCAGCGAGGTCCTAGGAGTTGGGAAGGGGGTGATGCCATGGTGGTGGTTGTTCTTGAGGGCGATGATGGAGAGATGAGATGGTTTGAAGATGAAGTTGGGGTTGGGGTTGGTGGTGACATATGTAGATATGGGAAGGGATCGAAAGAGGGGAAGATTATCGTACGCTGGAGCGGCTCGGACGCAGAGTTCTTGCAGCCAACAGGTTCCAAGCCGGACTTCGCTTTCCTCGCTTGCTGTGATGCTCTCCCGAAAGCCGTCGTCAAAGTGCGGGTTACCCTTTGTAGCAAATAAACGGAAGTAATGCAGCTCCATGTAAGTCCGTCCACCAAATGCTCTTATCTAACCAGTGTAAATGCTCAACCAAAACGCCATTGCTCTAAACCGACCCCCAGATACGCCGCTGTACTTCCCAACCTCTAGGTCTAAGCCTGCACAATCTCCCCAAACAGCTTCTCCCTCCTCATCGCCGCCGCCGCAACAACCAAGACCGCCCCCGACGAAACCACCAACGTAAAGCTCCTCTGCATGGCGTGCACAATCGCCTCAATCGCCCGCTCCCTCAGCTCCCCGTCAAGCTTCGCAAACAACGCACTCTGCGCGCCCGCCGTCGCCTCAACAATCTCCTGCGCCGAGAACCCATGTCCCGCCAGCGCCTCAGACAAGTTCCGCACGGCGTACGACTGGAACACCTGTCCACCAATGACCAAACCGACCGTGGTCCCGCCAATCTGCGCCAGATTCTGCAGGCTGATGATATTCCCCACGTCGCTCTTATCGACGGTGAGCGTCGCCACAGCGTAGCCGAGTTGGATGGTGAGACCGTTTCCAACGGCAACCACGACGGACAGTCCATAAATCACGCCCTGGCTTGTGGACGGGTCGAGATACACCATGAGCAGCGCACCGCCGATCGTAATCAAGATGCCAGCAAACAGGTAGATGGGCATGTAGTAGCGGATCGTGGAAAGGAATTTACCCGCCGAGACATTCGTAACGACCGAAACGATGATGAACGGGAGCAGACGGACCGCCGCCTCAATCGGGTCATCGTGATGCACGAACTGAAAGTAGATCGGAAGAAAATACACAATGACAAACAGCGTTGCCGTGCTCGCGCCGGTAGCGAGGAGCAGCATGATTTGTGTGCGGCTCAGCAACAAATGCCCCGGCACAGCGCGGTTGGCGGAGGTCGTGAAGACGGAAAAGTACTGCTGGAGGATCGCCGCGACGAAAACGACGCCGAATACAACAATCATGGCGATGGACCGCCCGTCGCTCCAGGCCCATTGGACGCCCGCCATGGAGAAAGCGACGGTGAAGAGAACCCACGAGGCACCGACGAGGACGAGGCCGAGAAAGTCGAAATGGGCGATACGCTCGCGGATCGTCTGGCCTTGGACGGGGTGGATGGCCGGCAGGAAGAAGATGTAGATGGGTGCTACGGCCGCGCCGATGACGAGGTTGATGTAGAAGGCCCAGCGCCAGGTCGCACTCGACACGGCGAACCCACCGCCGATGACGGGGCCGAGGACCGCGCCGATGCCCCAGAAGAAGCCGATCAGGCTGATGTAGAGGCCTCGCTCCTTGGGGGCGGTGAGGTAGCTAAAGTAGTTGAGACCGCCGAGGTAGATACCGGCGCCGCCGACGCCGGCCAGGACACGCCCGACGATGAGGGCGTTCATGTTGGGGGCCTGGGACAGTCAGCTTCGTCTTTCTTTTTTGATCCCAGAGGGTGGATGGTGTTACTTACAGCGCCGCAAAGAACCGAACCAACCTCGAACATGGCCACGCTCCAGATAAACACCCATTTGTAATTGAATTGGTTCAGCAGGTTGCCCATCAGGAGAATGACGGCCACCGAGCCGAGGGGGAAACCAGATCCAATCCACGAGAGCAATTCAATGTGGCCAAAGGCCTCGACGACCGGCCCTTGGACATCGGCGGCGATGGTCGTGTCGAGGCCGTAGAGAAAAGCGCTGGTGTACAGCGATATGCACACGAGAATCCACTTGATGCCCGTGAGCGATCGCACCCCCGTCTCGCTGCTGGACTGAAGCGAGTCGGACGATAACCTCGGTGACGGATCGATGGCCTTCTCAGGGTCTGTATCCGAGTCGGTGGTCTTTTCTATGGTCGGGGCCACGCTCATGGCGGGTGTCGTGGCGGTGCTCATGTCTGGCGGCGTGATGTCGGTTTGGCTTTCGCGGGCAGCGGGTGTTGGACGGAGGGAAGACATTGCGTGAGTGAAGAACTGAACAACTTGAAAACAATGACCCAAATCAGGGGGTAATAAGTAGCTGAGTCGTCAAGATGCTATCCCCGTCGAAGGTCGGGTTTTGCGGACTTTGCAGAGGTCGGAGGTTGCCCAACGCCCGAGTCTGTGTCTGTTACCGTTGTCCAACTCTTTGATGCCAAACCATTTCTTGCCTGAGGCGGAGACGACATCTTATACACTCCCCTCCGCTAGGGAATCGCCAGGGAATCCCTCGAAGCCAAGACATGATTAAAAATGTGGGCTGTCGCAATTCCTGCTTCTGGACAGTTCAGCGAACAACTCTGAGGTTACAAATCCGACTAACCGTCCTAACCGCCTATACACTAAACATCCTTGACGACTAAACGGCCTGGGATGCGTGCCAGGAGTGCCTCCGATTGGACATTTCTCCCCTGGCGTCCACTGGCGATGGAATCAGCAACGGGCATTTGTCAGAAAGAAGAGGTGTCTGTGCGTCCCGCGCTGGGTGTGTTGCTTTGAAATGGACGGCCGACAATCGAGCCGATTGAAGCTTGGCGAGTCCGGGACAAAATAATGCAGCACACGCACGAGCATGGGCCTGAATTTTCTGTATCAAACTTGCTTGGCTGCCCCTGATAAGGCCTTATCTCGCGAGGATTAGTGAGCTTGCAGCGTCGAAAGCCAAACTTTTTCCCGCGTGTTGGTGAATGCAGAAGGATTGCGTCATGATAAAATTTTAGGGGAATCCGATTGAGCATCGGGTCCAGCGTATCCAGGAGCGTATCCACGAGCTCCTTAATTCCTTAAAACCCGAGATGCAGAGCGTTGAGTCACACCGATTGTATCGCCGTTGACGCAGATGCATCGCGGAGACCACAGATGGAGATTGCACACCAAGAAGCAGATTAATCTCCTCCTTGAATTACCAAATATATTGTGGTCAAACCAAGTAACAGTGGGTATTGCTGGTATCTCTCTCATAAAAGAAAATCTTCAACAGGCCAAGCACAACTTTTCAACCAAATACTACCACGATCAAACACCAAGACCCCAGCGAGGAGCGTTGATGATGACACCCATCAGACAGCCCGAAATGATGCCAGTGCAGGGCAGGGTGATGATCCAGCCCATGTAGATCCAGGCAACCATGCGCCAGTTAATGGTGCGCCATGTGCCCGAGCAGAGACCGACACCGACGGTGGCACCGGTAATACACTGGGTGGTGGAGACGGGAAGCTCTGCGAGACGAGTTAGCACATGGTTCTCAACTACCTGGAGCAAGAGAGAAACTTACTGAGACGGGTAGCGAGGATGATGGTGACGGCGGAGCCCAACTCCATGGAGAAACCTCGCGAGGGCGAGTGGAGCGTGATCTTGTTGCCCAAGTTCCTCATGATGTTGTAACCGTATGTCCAGAGACCGATGACCAAGCAGGTACCACCAAAGACCAGAATCCAGATGGGGACTTCGGACTTGCCGCCGGCCGGGAGACTGCCTTCGTGCCAGATCTGGAAGACGGTAGCATAGGGACCAATGGCGTTAGAGATGTCGTTAGCGCCGTGGGTGAAGGCGGCGGTACAGGCAGTCATGACTTGGAGGAAGCTGTACATGTACTCGGTCTTGTTGTCGTAGTGGGCGGCGTGGGCGTGGAGCTCGGCGACATCGCCAGAGAGAACGCTCTTCTCGTGTTGCATGTTGACCACGTCCTGGTCGACGCCGCGGAGCAGGAGGTACTTGACCCACCAGAAGAGGACAGCGCCGCTGTACCACTTGCCCTCGGGCTTGGGGCCAACGAGTTTCTTCACGGGGGCGCGGGGAACGGGCGCATCACCGCTCTCGGAGACGTCAGAGCCAACCTTCTTCTCGACGCCCTCGCCAGCAGCAGTCTCCACATCGCCGCGCTCAGTAGCACGACGGGAGGCGAGCTCTTCCTTGGTTAGGTGGCCAGCGTAGTAGTCCTTGATGTGGCCCTCACCCTCGGGGTTGGGAGGGACCTCGCCGCGACGGAGAAGGAGAGGACCGAGAGGAATGTGCCACCAGCGGAGCTGCCAGTCGTCCAGGATGACAACGCGGTACAACCAAGGCATAAGCGTGACGGCGATGAACAGGGCGAAGGCAGCGCCGACACCAACAATGGTGCCGGCAACCTCGGCGTCGGTGAGCTTGATCTCATAGCTGCCGCCCTTCCAGAGCAACAGCATGGTGAGGAGACAAGCGGTGATGCCAAAGTAGACGGGCACGAGGAAGAAGGCTTTCCAGACCGGGTTCTTGCGAAGCATGACGCCGTACTTGGTGATCAGGAAGATGATGGAGCCAAAGGCGCCGGACAGACCAGGGGCGATGATCCATGCGAGAAACACCTGAACGACACCCGAGTTGACTCCGCCCGTACCGACCCATTGGATGCCTGGTCCTGTTAGCAGTCTGTGCTGCCTGCGTTGCTCAGCAGGAAACATTACCATTGGCGCCAATAGCAGCAACGCCCATGCCGATGACACCACCCATGATGGAGTGCGTCGTGGAAACGGGAAGACCAATGCGAGTTGCGATAGTGAGGTAAATCGAAGAACCGGTAACAGCGCAGACCATGCCGAGCATCAACATGGAGGGATCGTCCTTGAAGAGCGCCGTGTTGACGACCTTTGTGCGGATGGTATCGGCAACGCGGGCACCGACACCGATTGCGCCGGCGAACTCCATGGTGGAGGCCAGGACCATAGCCTGGAGGTAGGTGACGGACTGAGAACCAACCGAAGTGGCCCACGAGTTGGCGACATCGTTAGCACCTGTTTCAAACCGGTCAGCGTGAGTCGCAGCACAGATGAAGCCATCTCGGGGGGCACAACGTACCGATGTTCCAGGCATCAAGGCCAGCAAAGATTGTGCCGATGGCCAAGAGGTAGTCAAACTGATGGAGAGGCATCTTGATGACTGGTATGCCTCGACCGGCTGCGTTGGTCGCGTGAGGCGAATGTCGTCTGTAGTAGCACAGGAGCCCGGTGCTGCTCAGCTGGGTTGGAGGTGGGTGCAGACAAGACGGGAATGTCGAAACCCAAGGTCGCGAGCCGCATGGTATTTAAACATGCTGCCTGCGCGTAGGAATCAAACGCTCGCAGGGTGTCGCGCAGCAGTGTCGGCCGGGATGTGATGCACGTGGGTAGCTCTTTCGCCAGCGTCACATACATGAGGCGACCCTCCCTGGCGCCCTTCGAACAAGTTGGAGCGAGGCACGCGATTCTGGATGGCTTGATCTCCGTTGGGTGGGGAGCGTTGGGCCACATCCCGGAGAGATGCCCTTGGCGGCCTGTGCCGAGAACCCGCACATTGACATATGTGCATCCCTGAGTGCCTTTCGTTGCAGCGGGGGGGGGGGGCGCGCTCTAGGGACTTGCCGCCTCCATCTCCCTGTTTGGGAACTTGATGCTTCGGTCAACCTAAGAGGCTAGACGCTCATCCGTCCCTACGCCAGATCCCGGTACCGGTCGTTCGGGAGTAGCGTTTCGTGCCTCGACGGACGTCTGCAGAGCCTCACTTCCGCACTCTTATCCCAACCGGGGGGCCGGAGCACTTGTCCTGGCCACCAAGACAGACGCGAGGTTTTGACGACGAGCAATAAAAAGACAGGAAGACAAGGAGAATCCAACAAACGCTATACCAGCTGCTCTCCGGCTGGTCGTGACCTTGAACTTGCAAGGAACGCTATCAGCAAAGAGAGCCGCTAGTCTCCGAGATTCGCCCTTTACTCGCGTGTTTGACATTCGAGAACGCAAAAGCCCCCACGGGCCAGGATGAAAAAGCGCTTGGAACTTTGCTTGCACGCGGGATGAGAAGGACAGACCGGCTGCCAGAAGGGGATACCAAACAACACGAATGGTTAGCAGCACGACGGCCAAGAAACTGATGATACTTCAGCGGCTGGGGAATGGGCCAATGGGCACCAGAGGGTGACCAAATCGGCTTGTGAAGGAGGGTCGTTGGGAAGGCGCGGCCTGGTCAGCATTGAGCTTGGCTCCAAGGGATTTCCGTCGATGGGAAGTCCTAGCGCTTCGGGGGGGAGAGCTAAACAGGATCAATAGAACATGCGGCACGGTCTTGGCTTTTGTATGTGGACGTGAGCTTCTGCGGACGGTGCTGGGCATGAAAAGTTGAAGAATCAACGTTGAATGTCGACACACGTGGGTTGTCGCCGCCAAGGCCCTCGAAACTTGGCGGGGATGCTTGATTCTCTGCGCTTCTCGACCCGCCAATCGGACCTCACAAACTCCCAACGTGGGCAATTGACGGGCCCACAAGCCCCCCACAGCGAGCCCGAGCCCAAGCCTCGGACAACAATCCGGGGTGTTTTCCATTCTGGGTTTGAATCTTGTTCTACAGATTCCGTGCCTCGCTTCGTTCACAACCACAAGCTCCGCTCTCCCAACCTCAGCTCTGTCTGCTCTCCTGGGAGTACACCGCGTCCGATGCAGGAGTCGCAAGGTCGAGACCACTGACGTACCCATCTCCCACACCCGCGTTGTCATTGACGTGCGTGAACTGGTCCATCAGACTGATAACCTCGAACTTCTGCGCGAGGATGTTCATCTTCGCCGCCTGAGGCTCAGCCGGGTCTGCAATGGCGCTGGAGCCGGCCTCGTCAGGCGCCGCGTGATGCGATCCCCGTCGCTTAATTCCCTCAAGAAGCGCCACGGCCTCTGCGCCAGACATGTACCCATGTTGCTGCTGCATAGTTTAGCAATACACTCAAGGTTAGCATCTCTCTTGAGGACTTACAATCGCCATGGCCAAGAACGCCTGTGCCATGTTGACGAACAGTGGATACTGCACATACAGGTCTGAGACGCATTTGAGGCACAAGAGGAAGTAGAGCCGTTCAGTAGGCATGTCGCGGAAGGATGACGTTGTTTCGTCGGCCCTCGTGAGAGCACCGATCAACATAAGAAAGGCGCCATTGACGTAGATGGGCAGTGACTCGCGATAGCGCAGATGGGCCCAAAGGACGAGTTGCTTGAGCTGGTTGATCGACGCGTCGTAGACTGTACGCGGGCTGCAGTCTAGCGAAGTGAACGACGGCAGTCGGGTCGTGGCATCGGGGGAGTTCTGGAACGGCTGAAAGAGGCTCAATATTACGATGTGACACTCGATGCTGCAGCCCAAGTCAGTTGAGGCGCCACGGGACGTCGGGGTGTGGCGTACTAGAAGACGATGAGGTGGATGGGCCCATTCCCGTCCTTAAGGACGCCCTCCTCAACCTCGCCGAGGCACTCGAGTAGCTTCTGGTATTTTGCCTCGAGAAACGCGAGAGGCACCCGTTCCGATGACAGCTTCGTGCCATCCCCCACCTTGTAAACGGCGGCAATCTCTTGCGCAATCACATAAAGCTTGCACGTTGTGTGAAAGACGGGTGAGACATACCGCCGTGATGAAATCAAATCTAGAGGTGTTGTCGCCCTCTCTTTACCTTTGGGTGGTGGGGTGTTAGGGATCGGAAGGATCGGAGGATACTTGATGGGGCTAACTTCGTGGTAGATGCTCAACAACCTGGTATTATCAGTGAAAACGTTTTTCTTGTCACCGTACCCTGGTCAACTCACGAGAGAAAATTATAAGCCGCCCACGCAACCTGAGACGCGGCCCTCCTCCATTCCTCTGTTTGGCCGAGATGGGACAGTGCCACCGGGTTGCCTGATGCAACCCCAAACAAAGCCAACCGCCCTGCCATGCTCCGCAATCCGCCAAGCAGCTCATGAGCAAGCGCTTCTGCGCCGTGGTAAAAGCAAGCTGCTGTGAAGACCATCATTCCGCTGACGGTGATGATGGAGTCAACACTGCATTCTCCGCGGTACAGCAACTCAGCCTCTGCGCGGAAGTTCACAGCCAGTCCCGCTGCCCTTACGTCAAGGGGAGTGTAGGATTGCTTCCGGTACTGGTGTGAGCGGAGTCAAAGCAAGGAGACGCAAAAAAGGGACGACGGCACACACTTACACACGCAAGGAACATCAGAGCACTGACGAGAAACGCCGAGCAGAACCGCGGCTGACAAGCGACGAGGTCTGCGAGAACAATGTCTGCATCGAAGAAAGGAGTGATCATGTGTTCCTTCTCGAGGTAGGCCGAGATGATTTGGGCCGCAAAGTCATCGTCGATTGCCACCCGGGTCCAGTAGGCAATCCGGAGCTTCTTCAGGCGCTGGTCAATCAGATCCCGCAGTCCTGGAGACGGAGGGAGCGGCGTGGGTGCCAGTGTGCCTGGGGAAGAATAATGTGATGCCGGCGAGGTGATCAAAGAAGTTGAAACGACGGATGGTGTCCCGTCAACCAGGCTTTCGAGGAAGGATCTCGTGACAGGAATGATCTTGATGTAAGCCGAGCGATGGCATGCCATGAGCTCAAACTCAATGCTTGTATCAGTCGGCACACTCACGGCCCGTGCAACTGCAATATCTGAGGGACGTTTCAGGGTGTGAACAGCGCCGCCCTCCAGGCTGGCAAGGATGGCGGTAGGGTCAGGGAGAGCTCGCAGTCGACGGACGATACCGATTGCATCTGTCTCGGGGATTCTTTGAAGGTAGAGGAAGAATTCGTTGTAGTTTTGCAGTTTCTGGTGGAGCTCATCTGTGTCGAGACGCCGCGCCGTCCGGTAACTGCAGTCGACGTGTCGACGAATACACGAGCCGCAGGTTGGGCGTTGGCCATCGCACTACATAGTGGCAGCGGAACCGTTAGCAACAAGAGAAGGGGTTAAAGTTGTGTGCAACTCACGGCGATCCGTTTTGTCCTGCATGCGTCACATGCGATGTGGTGAGCATGGGAACCCCGCCTTCTTTTCGCTGGCGGCTCGCTCAGCAGATCTGAACCCCGCCCCTCGTTGTTCGGGGACGCGCTGATCGCGGGCAATATTGGCTTGAACTTGGAGTTCATGGCCTCGAGAAGCAACTATCTGAGCGAGGGAGGGACGGCAAAATGGCAAGGCCAAATGCGATGACAGACATGGGGAACTGCCACAGTCGAATTTTGAGCCTATATGCCATCCCGATGCGGCTGACCTTAGTGCGTGCCCAACATTCGCCAAGGGCCCAACCATTCGAGGTGTCGCTAGAGATCTCCGCGTCTGGACCACTCGGCGTTCACCGGCCCGTAGGGCAGTGCACCCTGCCAACCACACCGCGCCACTGTCTCAGTCAAAAGCAAAGAAGACTCCATCGCCACCCCAAATTCAAGACCCCGCAGCGTCTGTTGCTAGTCTGATCCAACACAACTCTCAACGAGTCCCAAGTTGTCAATGATCCAGTCTGGCGCGTCAAATGGTCGTCGACAGGCAGGCAGCCAGGTTTGTTGCTTGGCGCGGGTAGCGACGCCCGAAAAGCCCCGGTTTTAGGGCGACTATTGAGAAGATGGGTAGCCATGCATTTGATAAGCGTTGCGGTGTGGTTGTTAATTGGCGGGCTCAGGTGTCATCACGAACGGCATGTTCGCGGGATTTGACCCAAGCATCGAGGTAACACCAGATCTTGTGTAACTTCCCAACCCTGTTTGGCCAGTCATGGGACGCTGAGATGTTGGCCAAGTCTCGTTCGCCGCGCCCGCAAAGGCCCTGGCGAATTGATTTGGGTGAGCAGAAGGTCGAAAAATCCCATCCAGCGGCAAACCAGTTCGAGGGGCTGGATTGGAGCGACGTTTCCCTACCCCTCCGCTCAGCAAGAAGCCTTCCGCTTCGGAAGCGGAGTGATGTCTGACTGAGCAGGCATGCCAATACTTGATTCGCCATGAAGTATTTCGTGACGGGGAGACGCTCTCGGCTTCGGGTGGGGTACCGCCGAGTGTCGACGTGTATTCAGAATACCAGGATGCCCCAGCATGAGATACACCTGTGGGATGGAATAAATGAACGTTGAGGCTTGAAACCTGCGAGGGCTCGTCATTTCCCATCAGCCGTTCGCTACTCGAAAACAGAAGACGTCGAAAACGGAGGCCGGGATGGAGAAGGAGACTGGGGCAGCTCCAAACGCATAGGACGGTACCTGCGTGATGAAAGACAACCCCCATCGGCAGCCACCGCCCCAATTCCGGCAGCTCCGGATCCGAAAACTTTCTTGCTTAGAACGATGGCGAGGAGACCTCTATGCTACCACGCGACCCAAGATAGGGGTATCGCACGACCCACATTGGTGGGTTGACAGAGCAACGGTTAGGGGAAGGAACAATGTTCTTGACCCACCTCGTTCCATCTCCTGTGGGGAAGGAAAACTCACGACCAGGAGCAGCAATTTCAGCGCTTCGAGGATTCTCCGTCCCCGTTAGCTCGGTTTTGTGGTGTAGCGGTTAGCACTCCGGATTTTGAGAACAAGATTCCGGCAACCCCGGTTCGATTCCGGGCAAGACCTTGGTCTTCTTTTTGCCATCAGACAGTTCGGAACAAGACAGAAAAATCTTGATCCCGCAATTTTGGACGCTGCGGCCACTGAGCGATCGCAGGCGGCGACAAGGGTGGCGAGCTTGATCTTCGTCCACATATTCTACCTCCTGTCTCTTATTGCTTTCCACAGGGTCTAGCTCTGTTGTTCGTCGGTCGCTCTCGTCATTGTCGGACGTCTTTCTCGTGCTTCGTATATAGTGTTCGATGTGCAAAAGATCGCGGGGTGTTCCACAATGCCCGCTTCGAAGACTATTGACGCTTCTGTCAGCTTCGCTCGGATTCCAGACCCGCCCAACAACGAAGGACCCAACAACACAACGCAGATAAGACCCACAAGTTGCGTGCTGAGTCGCAACTTCCTTTCCACGTTGCTTACCTGTCAGCAAACATTCCAGCCTCTTGAGCGAAAGTAGACGGAGCGTGTCGAGTCGTCGCGGTCGTAAACCAAAGCTGGTAAATCCGCCTTGGTCGTTTTGTGGAAGGTGAAAGACGGATGACCAAGGAGAGAATTCCACGTTCCAGCCCAAAGACCAAAGGAGTGGACCTGTCGCGATCGTTCCTGCCAATCTGAAATTCGGTGCCCCCAAAGCGATGCAAAGGTTCTTGCGTTATGGTTGGCTTTCGGAACGCCGCCCGTGGCCAATGAGTGCGTCTTTCCGCCTCGGAAAACGACCAACTCGCACCCATCGGTTTTGACGCTCGACATGGGAGCCAGATAACCGAGTCCTTAACACTCCGAGCATAACGTCCCGGACAGTTTGGTGCTCCTTATCTCCGTCGGTTGTTTCCACGAAATGTCAAGTGGCGCAGAATTACTTCAATCAATCGCCCATGTGTGCACGCTTTGCTAGCAATTGAAATTACAATTGCTAGCTAATAATACAAACTATACTACATGTCATCATTGCTCTTTAGATCGAGCTCCGGCGTCTCCCTCCTCCAGACAACGAATCCTCCTCACCAATCTTCTCTACTGTCTCCGATTGGGTGCCGCCCTCCTCCTCCTCCGCGCCCACGACAACGCCAGCGCCCTCTTCACCAACGGGTCCCTCCTCGCCCTCCTTGGCGCCACCGGCCTCCTCCTCCACATCTTGGGCCTCCTGGGCCTCGCCACTGACCTCGTGAGAGGCCAGGGCCCGCGGCAGCTCGGCGGACGGCGGCGGCAGCACAACACTGCCCTGCCCAGCGGAGCCAAGGTAATTGGGCGGCACGGGCCCGAAGACATGACCATCCCCAAAACCACCAGAAGCGACGCCCGGGTTGAAGGGGCCAGGAGTCGGGGGGCCCATTCTCGTAGGGGTGCTGAAAGCACCCGGCGCCGCGTCGTAGTAGTTGGCCTGCTAGAAAGAGTTCTTAGTTGAAGGCAAATAAGAAAAGGGTCATTGTTGGAACTTACGTGGTGGGGCGGCGAGGCCAAGTTGCTGGTCATCGAGCCATGCTGCAACAGGGGCTTGTCAGTTAAATTGTTCCAAAAGGGCGAGGAAACCGCGAGTTGATGGGTAGTTGAAGGAGGCATAGGGCTTGGCTGTAACTTACAGCTTGCGGAGACCACAGGCCATAGTTGTCATTGGCCGGGATCTGTTGCAACAACCTTGTCAGCTGCAACCAAGGATCGGGTCAGTCGTATTGTACAATGAGACTTACAGTTTGGTTCGGGGCCCAGAGCCCACGGCCACGGCCACCCTGCTGCCCCCAGCTCTGACCTTGGTGCATACCATGCGCCATGGCATTGCCAGCATGGGTGCCCGGGTTGCCCTGGCCACCAAGGTGGTGCCGCTGGTTGGCGTTGGCGGCGCCTCCTCGGACATTCAACGGGGTGCCGGGGGGTTGGCCCTGCAGGTTGACGATGGCCGCCTCCTGCTTCATGCTGCGGCTCTTCAAGATATTCACTTGGCGGAGATGGTCCGCCGCAAGGGTCTTCACGCTCGTGCCCAGCCGAGTGACCCAGCGGGTCAACGGCCGGACGCTCTCCTCCTTCTCAAACGCCTCAAGGCGTTTCTCCAGCTCTGCGTCCTTCTCCCGCAACGCAGCCATCTCCACCTCCACGGCCTCCAGCTTCTTGGTCAGGCTGGTGATCTGGGCCTGGAGGTGGTCGACAATGTCGACACTGCTGGTCATGACCGGGGGGGTCGAGACAGGACGCGAAAATTCCATGGTGACAGTTTGAGATTTCTATAGTGAAAACTGTTAGTGAGAAATAATGACGAATAGGCGCATTGTCATTGCGATTGGCGCCAAACACAATGGCCCTTTGCTGGATAGCCATGAACGACCGGTTCTCGTTTTTCCCTTCAAAGACGAGAACGATCCCGTGATGGGATAACTTGAACGACTAGTTCTGGTTGCAAGGAAACTGCAGGATTGTGGTTGCAGCCTACTCGCCTAAGTGCAATCTGGGGACTCATGTGGATGGGCTTGAGCTCAAGAGATGATGATTGAAGAATAGAGCACGGTATATCTTACGGAGGAACGATGAAGCTTGTGCTGTGGAAGTAAGTGGTGCAAGATGGCGATGGAAAGCAGGCTTGCTTGCTGTGGTCTGCAAATTGTGAGTTAGTTTCAAAAGCCATTTGAGAAAGAACAAAGAGTAAATGGTAATAATAGTAATGCATCAATGTAAACCATTTGATACAGGTTAAACGCAATGAGGTCCTGTTGCAAGAGGGCAGGAGGATTGGGGTGGGAAGTTGCATTTGCAGCTCCGGATTCCAGATCAAGGTCTGACAACAAATACCGTCGGGAATTCAAATGAAATGAAATAACAGTTGAAAAGGAAACCATTTTCTTACATGATTGCGGAAAATCGTGGGATGAGTCGAGGTTGGATGTGGGCCGGGTTCTTGCCGAAGTCTCGTGAAAGGGTTGCAGGAAGATTTACTGTGGCTGCTATCTGTCGAGACCTTGAAAAATATCTAGGGCGCAACAGAAAACGGAAGAAGATGATGGTACTGTCTTTCTGGGGATGTGCCAAACAGTGAGGGAACCTGTCGCTGAAGACTTTTTGTCGCAGGTCTGATACTTTCGCAATCGATCTGTTGACTGATGTTGAAATTAATCAATGAATTCGTGGGACAAGTCTGAAACGATTCAACTGTCAAGAGATTGTTTGCAGCCGTAAAGGAATGAATCCGTTGATGGGTTGATGAATCCTGGTTGCTGGTGGGGTTGGAAGGGTGAGAGAAGGCAGGTTTTTTTTTTTTTTTATTTGGCGGCCGATTATACAGAACAGGTAAAAAAAAATCGAACTTTCGGATCAAGGTGGGGCAAAATAGCGACGACGGCAATTTCTAGCTGGGAACTTGCACAATACTTTCAGAATTTGTTGAGCTTTTATTGTAAGGATTGTAGTTGTTGACCCTGACATAGAAGTGCCTTGGTCCTGCGATGTACGTACCGACGTTCAAGTTGAGAGGTTCAGGCTGTGGCGGAAAACAGCCGATGGCGAGATTGAAGTCTGTTGGAAAGTTCAAACTGCTCAAGTACTGGTGATTCCTTTTGCAAGTCGAGAAACCGAACCAAAACGAGGCCGACGACTGCTTGCTCGCTGCAACCTAGGTCTCCTTGAAGGCTTTCTTGGGTTGAGCAGAATTCAAATGCCTGCCTGCCTGCCTAAATACTGCTGATTAGAAGCCCGTTTGATGAATGGATACCTTAGATATCTGTCGAGCTCTTGTTGGAAGGGTAAGTGATATAGATGCTGCAGCAAGCCGTTCGCGTTTATAGTGTCCGCGTGCCAGTTTTCAAGCCCAAGGGTTCCGGTTGTGTCAAGACTCAGCTGACCGGGGAACTTTCGTCTATCGAAAAGGAGAAAAGGCCAAACAGGCTGAGAACTTGGTCAAAACCTTCGGCAGACCGAGATAGATGCCGAAATAGAAACGACGCCGAAAACAATTTATTACTACCAGCTATTCTTCTCGACAGTTGCCTTATATTGAACAGACTTCAAATCCTTGCCGAGAACGATTGCTGACTGGAAACCGCTTAATTTAATTGGTATTCGTGAACCTTTTGTCGGGAAGTTCTGCTGTATGTAATGAGGCTCGCTAGAAGCCAGTCGCGCTTATGGATGTGTGTCAGCGTACCGGTCCTCAAGTTCAGAGGTTCGACTTGTGGCAGAAGTTAGTTGACGGCGAGATTTATATCTGCCGAGAAGGCGAAAAGATCAAATTGGCTGGCAACTCGGAGAAGCCTTTTTGTAGATTGAGACGGACGCCGGAGCGGAAACGAAGGCGGGAGCTGGTCGCCGGTCCAATCTAGGCTTCTTGAAGGCTGCCTGAGATTGAAAAGAATCCAGGTAGCTGCTGAAAAAAGCTTTCTGGCTAGAAACTGTTGAAAGGGACTGGTATTTGTCGACCTCTCTTGGACAAGGTAGGACTGAAGACGGCACAGAGGCTGATGGAAGGCCGTTTCTCCTCCTAGAATCTTCGTACTGATGTTCGACTTCAACAACTTGAATCAGGCCAGAAGTAAAACAATAATGACACTTATTCCCCCTTCGGAAGGCTTTAAAATAAGTTAAGCAGTTGGTGGGAGTCTTCTCGCAGGCCGGTCGTATCGAGGCCAAAGCTGGTTTATCTGGCACTCACAGCCGAAGGTCCGGATTTCAAGGCTGTGCTGAGGAGAACGAGGCTTCAAAAAGCTGGCGAAATTGCTGTCTTGGAATTTAGCGGATTCGTCAGCGAGCTGTTGCGAGAAGAGTTCGCGATGGTTGAAAAAGAAACCCGCAGCCTTTGTACCCCCGGCCTCGCCGCCCACGCCTGAACTCAAGGGCACGGATGGGGCAGGGCAAGGGATAACTTACGATGAGATTTACTCTGGGGGCTGACTTCTGCGGAAGCGGCAGACGGAAAAAGACAACTCCAGGAGTTGTTGTTGTTGTTGTTGTTGTTGTTGTTGTGGAGGAATGAAGACCGCAACAGAGATCCGCTTTTCACGCGACGCTCTAAGCTTGGACCTGTACGCCCTCCCCGGACGGGATCAAATCTGAATGCTGGCGGCGTATTTACCGACAAAAAAAAACCTTGAATACTTTGGGGAACGAGAGTGAGAAAGTAACGGAAGGCTACTAAACTGTTGTACCTGCAAGCGATCCACGACACCAAGGTCTGGAATTTGCCGATCTTGTGACTAAGAGCTAAAGCCCAGATGGAGAAATACCGGTGGATCATGTCCTCGAAGACCGGATCATCAACAGGCGCCCAGACCAGACCAGGCCAGGATTGCGTTCACGAGAGCGGCTTTCCATCACGCATTGCTGCCCCTTGCGCAACAAGAGCTCATTATTGCGAAGCCAGCCTGTTTGAAGCTCACTGCCAAGATGATTCTGCCATGTTTTACACTCTCTTCGCCGCTGAGAGGCGATGTCGAAACCCGAACCGGTCCATCCAACTATTCACCAGCCAGGAGCAAGTCTCGTTGACGATTCTGTTCCGCGCCTTTCAATTCGAACTCCAACTGCCAGAATACGGCTTCAAATGTAGGTCTGCTTCCATACTCTGTTGCAATTTGACCGTGAAAGGAGCCCGTCAAGCGTATGGCCGACTGGATGTTCCTCCTGCCCCAGCCAGCGTTGGCACCAGCCCAGCCAAACCAGCGCAAGCCATGCCCAGTTCAGCCCAGCCAACCGGCCAGCCCTTCGAAAAGCCAACCAGCCCAGACCAGCTTAACCGCGATATTCGCCAGCCCAGACCAGCCGAAGCGTAGCGCTTGTCTAGGCTGGGTTGGTGCCAACGCTGCCCCCAGCCAAGGGCTCCCACCACCGTCTTGTGCTCTACCTGCGACGGAAGCTCGTCGAGCGTGTGATCAAGCGACATCGGGGTTCTCCAGCCAATAATCACCACTGACGTGATCTGCTTTCTGCCAGGTCTTGTAGCCTACGCCCTAGCCCATAATCACAGCTACAAGAGCAGCTTTCCATTAGAACCCTATTCTCTCTTCCCGGGAACAGGCCTTTGAGCACAAGGCTTGCTCTCCGAATGTGTTCTGAGCTGAGAGCTTGATGCCGCCATCTGGCACAGTCCAAGTACCGGGCTCGTAGAGCGGAAGGCCAACGTATTGTGCTTACCTGCCCATTGCACCGCCAAGAGCTTTCCATCACCAGCTTTCAGCCTGTCTGTGAAAAGAACTCGCTGGGTGTTTAACCGGTCTAACGTTTTCTTCGCCAGAAATCCCTACGTCTTGCCGCGATTTGGCCTCGTCCAGACCCATCCTAGTCCTTGGGGTTCAACCCATGCCTCGACCACCGATCAAACAGCTACGAAAACGACGTCCCCTTGCGCGCCGCCCAACAAGGGCTCGTTGAGCCAAAGACCGAATCTTGGGGTGTTCCCAACTGAGACCTTGACACCGCCACCCGGCGCGGCCTACGTACCTTACTGAGTGCTCGCAGGGCGGAAGGCTGACGCGTTCTGCTATTTTACAATCAAGAGCCGCCCATCACTAGCTTCCATTCTTTCTGCATTAAGGACTCGTTGAGTATAGGACCAATCCAATGGTTTCTCAACAAGACACTACTCTGTCTGGCATTAGGCTTCTTCTGTCTGGTTTTATCCCAGTCTTTGGAGGGCAATACACACCTCGGCCCGCCGATCGGATAGTTACGAAAGCGACCCTAAATACACTACCAAAAAAGAGGTCATAGAGCGAATGAAGGGACTGATATATTCGACAGAAAAGGTATTTCCATCACTGGCTCAAGGTCCTGCTGTAACGAGAACGCGCTGAGTGTATTGCTAATCTAACGGCTTCTCAACTAGGCGCTATTCTGCCCAACATTTGGCTTCAGGTTTACCCTATTCCTGGCTTTTGGGGGCAGTATATACCTCAACCCAGGATTGAAAAGCTAAAAAAGCGACGTTCAATACGACATTACGTGACCCAACGAGAAACCCCCGATTATCAATAGAATGCCGACATATACAAAGGCTTTCCAGCCAAGAACGTCCCGTCCGGCCACGATCCCAAGCTCTCCCCCGCGGGGGATCATAGCGTCGAGTCCAAACAGTAACCTAAAGGCGATGATGTTGATCGGTGGAGCTATCCCAGGGGAGGCGAGGAAGGGCCGCCATTATACACACAGGTTGGCGACTGAATCATGGAGATTGGGGCTCTAGAGTATCTATAGGCCCCAAACAGTTGGCCCCGATGCTCCGCCCTAAGGAGGAAAGGTCCTCACATTACAAAACATGGCAGAGCGCTTTGACTGGGAGACAAACGGCCTCGACAGAGCCAGATTCGAAGCCCTTACTAAGCTGCTACGGCTGCGCTATCATGGCCAAGTCGGGGTCCCGACGCGTTTCGACGAACCGCATCTTTACGCTCCAGACGACGGTGATATTGCGTTGGATGACGCCGACTCGACCAAATTGTCAACCCTCGTCCACTTTGGCAGCAGCAGATTGCAAAGAGCATTCCTTGACAGACTAGCAGAGTTGGTGGCCAACGAGAAAGGCGGTCGCCACGTCAGCGCTGCCTCGATGACCAACTCTCAGGATGAAGTCCGAGTGTTCGTCGCTAGGAATAGCAAGCTCCGTCCGAGGGATGAAGCTTTTGTGAGGCGTACTGAGGCGCTGCTGAGGCGCGTTGCAGAGGATCAAGGTTGGGCTCCGATATGTCCCCGACAACGTGTCTGAGACTGCGCATAGGCTAAGATCAGGTATCAAAAAAGACATAAGCAGCCGGGACGAGCTTTGAGCTCTCATCCTCGAGCACTACGAGGCGAGAATCCACGACTACATTTGCGATCTCAGACAAGTGCTCAAGCGATATATGCAAGGAGAGCAACGGGAATCCCCGTCGCGACTTGTCGCCGCCTTGAGGGAACTCTACGATGCCGCTTTTGCCCAGTATGTATCCAACACAGGGAAAAACGAGGCGCTGGTAGCCCAAGCACACCAATTGTGCAAGACCTTCTCAGAGGACGACTTCAACGAGCTTTGGCCCTCTGGCTCCCGGAATCCGAGGGCCTCCCTTGGTTTTCTAGGAAGATTCCGGACCTCGTTTGGCGTTCTTTTACGTGCTGCAGAAAAGCTGCCAAGGATGGCCACGATTTCCATCTCTACCGTCTGCTGCCCAGCCCCTTGTAAAGCCTCAGGCTCGGAGCAAGGCCAAATTTGGACGCCGGGCAGACTCTTTCAGCATCTTGGATATGCATCCACAGACGATGGAGTCAATGACCTCCTGTCAGTCGGGGGGAACGGCCTCGGTGGACTAAACAGAAGCTCGCGCAGGAATTCGACAAGCTAAAATCGTCGACATGGGAGGTCCACGCCGAGATGCAATTGCTGCAGCTCTATATCCGTCCCCCCAAAATCGGCAGCGTGGGCGCCTCGGCTGTTGATTACATTGGCTGCAGCAAAAGGAGTTGCTTTCTATGTTGGCACTTCCTCGCCGTCTTTGGCGGAGTCAGAACGAGAGGATCCCACGGCAAACTATACAACCTCTGGGGCCTCCCCGATTTTCAGGGGTTATCGATGGCCCAGATGGAGCAAATTATAAGGCCGGTGAGGGATCTGGAGTCTTCGCTTAGCGCCGAGATAATTAATCGGGATGGCGTGGTAGTGCCGCAGGCGAAGGAATCGACCCTCGGTGCCGCAACCATAAGCACCGTCTTGCCAGGATCGAATACGCCCTCAACGACTTCTATGGTATCAAGTTACCTGCAAAATCAGCGAGCCAATCTCCTCGTAAAAGCGTCGAGTGCAAAGTAAGTCGTTTCTGAGATTGGCACCCCTAGGAAACTGACAGATTCAATAGGGGCGCCTCATATTCGGACGATGAAACGGAGATAGAACAGCCCACCACGGAAGTCGTGGCTGCTTCAGGTCCCTGTGGGGGTTTTGATTGCAAAAAGACAACCACGGGGAGGTGCTCGCATTGCAGCGGAGCTTGGTTCTGCAGTGTCTCCTGCGAAGACGAGGCCGCTGATCGACATCTGTTCGCGTGCAACCGCCGGCCTCTTACAACGGCAGACCTTCTCCGCCGGGACTGTTTGCACCATTACCACCCCGAGTACCCTCAAGTACGAGAGGACTATGGATTTCAGCGCTACAGGAACCGCGGCGAGGAGTCAAAACTCATGGGGCTATACGTTGGCATCTTCAACTACCAATCGGTTCCCAGTCAAGAAGTGGATAGCTGGATGACGCAGGGCATACTTGCTGATAAAGTCATCGAGCTGTTCTCGGCGCTGCCAGAGCGTTGCCGCGGTGGCTACTATACCTGGTTTCTCCAACACAGGTATATTCTCGATGATAGCAAAGAGTTGGCGCGAGATGAAGGCAATGTACACAACTACATCCAAGAGCTATTCCGGGAAGCCAGGGTTTATCTGGACCCGGCGGATCAGGCGAAGCCTATCGAGCACCTCACGCCTTGGGCGAAACAAAATTGCTTCTTGTTCTTCGCTTTTCTTCTCGATAGCGCGCGCCTATCACTGGTCATGCGAAATCTCGACCTTTGGTTCGACTTTGGCTATGTTGTCTGTTCAGACGCATACGAGGAAAACAACCTGTCAAATCTCTATCAGAGGCTTCTTTTCGGCAACAAGATAGCACAGGAACACTTTAGGAGTCTTGGCATGGAACATCTCGCGCCTCGGGATATTCCTGCTCGCAAATTTGAAGAGTTCTGGACCGCTTGGGAAAAGGGTTCGCTGATGGCCCTCTTTGAACGATACGAAGGCTCTCAAGTAGCTGACAGCTCGGCTCTGGCAGAGTTTCTGGCATACCCCGGAGGGAGCCCCCGGCCCTCCGTGTGGAGGCTAAGGCACTTCCTTGCCATTGAGGATGCCAATGTTCTGACAACCACTCCGGAGATTGCTGGAGCAGCGATCGAGTATGGATTCCAACCTGATCTGGATGTCAGAACCAGGATGAGCCTTCATCAGTTTTACCTTGGGCTTTTTCGGCGTGGCGTACCGCCAAGCATAGTTCACGAGGCAAAAAAGATGGGAGCGCTGGATAAGGTAGCGGAGTGGAGTCCTACTGATACTGATGTCGATGAGCGTGTGAAACAGGTATTGTCGAGTTTGTCGTGTGACAGTGGGTTCGAGGGCCTACAATCTAGCGGGAGCAGTGAAGGGAAGACCAAGGGCTGGTGGTGTATGGTTATGTAAACCAGCAAATCACCGGTACCCACGACAGTCACGGCCCCGGCGGTGGTATTAGCGGCACAATAGTCCGCTCAAACAACAGAGTAGCTCATACAACAGAATATGTAATACCAGGCTAATGACTTGCACCAGAATATTCCACAATCCAGCAAGCATTCCTCCAGCGCAACGTCGACCTACCGGATGCGACGATTCCCTAGCCAGGGGGTATAAGAGACACGATACATACAAGGAGATCATCCATCCAACTTCGCAGGATGTTCGGTGGACCACTGGAGGGTGGCCGATGTTACAACACCACGGTCACGAACATATATACAAAAGGGGCTATTGAAGCGCTCTCCATACCTATCCGCGATATCAAGCCCTACTATGGGCGGCCAAATTAAGCGGCTCGACCTCGCGCGGCACGTCCCCATACTTCGCGAGACGTCCAGTCTTCGAACACCCCTGAGCGAAAATCGGAAACAACAACAAACCAGGTCAGGATGGGCAATGAGGGAGGGAGAAAGAAAGAAAGAAAGAAAGACTAGGACCCAAGGATAGCCAAAAAGAGCATCCCCTATCAATAATGCAAGGAAAGGAGAGGAGCTTTACGGGTGATGAATCTGGAGGAGAGCCCCCATCACGGACAGTCCTGGACCGCTTCGAACAAAGCCTCGAATGGTTGACTGGTCCGCCACTTTTCCAACCTGAGGCTACTCTCGCTACCATTTTCTCATATTTGGGTCTTTTTTTTCTGTTCCCGCCAAAAAGGCGCCAGAACGGTCTCTCGTGAGAATCCCAAAACGCCCATCGAACCTCATCAAATCCAAGGCTGATCCACTTTATTTGACAGATTCCCGACAAGCAATTCTCCAACATAATCGCACAAGCGTCGCAAAAAAGCTCACCAAATGTTTGGTCAAAATAACAAATGATTCCCCATTCGGGATTTTGTCCTGTCATCGTTTCTATTGTGCCTTGTCTTATTCCAGGTTTCCACGTTGGGGCTCAAGCCTTACGCAAGCGGTTGTTCAGTCAGTCTCCCCCTATTTTCGCAACAAGAACTCGTCCGTCATTCGAAGGCTTTTCCCCTGGTCAGGATTTGGTTTCTGTCATGCCCAGGGCAGCATTTGAACTCGGAACCCCAGATCGCAGGAATGCAAGCGGACCTCTCCGGGTATTAATCTTACCTATCAAAATAAACTCCGAGGGGAAATATGTGCGCAAGCAATGTCCCCACCGTAAATAGGTACCGGACATCTCATCTCGCAAGCAATCCGAGTGGAATCAACCAACTTCTGGACACAGAAAATCATTTCTTCGTTGAAAGACCTAGAGCCGTTTTAGCGCTCATCTAATCGTCAACCTCATCACTACATACCAGATATATAATCATCGCAATTAAAGATGGCGAAACAAAGATGTCTGTCCAGTGTTCGGATGTTGTCCCGTTCCACGCGGGCCGATGTGGGGCCGACGCACAGACCCTGACCCGGATCCCTGTTGGCGGGCCGCGATGGAGCCCGGACAGAGATGAACCCCACCATCCAGCCCTCCCCCCACGACAAAATTTTGCAAAAAAAACATCTCAACACCGCATCCTGGCGATGGGATCGTCTGATCTGGACTTGCTGGGAATCGAACCCAGGACCTTTCGCATCTCGAGATGATGCTAAGCGAACGCTCTACCAACTGAGCCACAAGCCCGATGTGATTTGATGGAGAGCCGGGTCTCCGTTGGCGTCCACAAAGCGCGTTACGGGAGCTCAATGGTTTCCTCAGTATCCCGTGAACTTCCCCCATGAGTGCACCATGATCCAGGGACTGGAGCGGGGTGGTAGGCGAGCAGGAGACTTCTCAGGTTGTCATCGCCTCTTGCTGTCAGGTTGCGCCGGGCGGCGCACCAGACTCTGGGACGAAGAATTCCGTAGAGCACGTTGATCATCCAGTAAGATGACGAGTCTGGTAGGTCAAGGGTATTGGGACAGAGTATTGACCTCGGATGACATCTGCTTCTTCACTGTTATCGAAGCAGAAGGGCCGCCAATTGATGAGATGGGACAACTTTCCATGTGAGGGATGACGGCATCCCACGCCACCAACCAGCCATGTGGCTTACGATGAAGTGAACCGACACCTGGAGAACGGAGTCTGGCTGTTGAGCTGGTCCCGTTGTGCCCATTCAACGTGCAACGCTCAACGGTTGAGACTTTTCGGCGCTTCGGCACCCCTCGCGCTTTCCATCTCTATCGGCATTCGGCCAAGATCGGAGATGATGTGCCGCAAATAGGTTACGGAAAGAGCAACCTGGCCCCCAACCCGCGACTTCGCGACTCCTGAAGCTGAAATGAGTTCGTCTGATCCATTGCCCGCCGTCCACGCGCTAACTCTTCACCCCCGACCGCCGGCTCAAACTTCTGCGGGGTCGTTTTGGTTCGGCGGACCCGTGGAGAGCGGTCGGGGCGCCGACTGGCGACAGCGCGGGACCGAGTTGGCGGCCGACGGTGCCGATTGGCTTCACCTTGGCCTGACCGAGCGAAGGAACAAGTCCCAGGAGGCTGGAAGGGCGGGACTCATACCCCTGAGGGGGATCTGCAGGTGCCTGCATTGCCCCTCCAACCCCTCCTCCATTCACCTCAAGGAGGGGAAGGTGCTGCCCCTCCTTCAACGCACCGCAGCCTGACGGGAAGGAGCAATCCTGGAGGGAATAGAACCCAACGAGTGTCGGGGCGCGAGAACGCCATTCGGAAGCAGCCCCCTCAATTCGCAATTGGGCGTTTGCAGCTCCCGCCCCCTCTCATGAGGAAGCGGTCAAGACGCATGCCCCGACCTGACGCGGGGCAAGCTCACAACACCAGGACGGCATCGGGTCGCAACCAGACCAGCTTGGGCCCTGGGCTCGAGCCAGAGCCAGAGCGTCGCGAATTGATCGCGAAAAGCGCGAGCAAAACAAAGCACGGCGGCAATCTACAAGGCGCGGATCTGAATCAAGCTGCATCGCGACTGCAGTCTCCAGAGTCCGTCGTCTGCCGGACTATGAATCGGGGAGTTCCCGCGCTGCGGCCATTCCCCGCCCCACTCCGAAATGGGCGCGGTAGTGGGGTACGGAGTACCGCACTGGTGCAACTCCGCGTCTAGATTTATCCCAGCCCCTGTTGCCGCCCAAGGCCGGGCCAATATTGATTTGGTAGAAATACATGACCTTCCTGCCTGACGAGGAATCCGGGGTGTGTTGTTCCCTCTCTTCTTTTGTTCCTCCATTTGTAAAGACCTCTCTGCACCCGGTTCTGCTGGTTTAGACAAACGCAAAAGATACCCCGTTTTATAAGCGTGCCTTTAACACCGACCGTTTCTCCCACCACCCCACCCCCAACACCACAGCCAAAATGGTCATTGCCGTCCCCACCGCCAGCCTCGAGGGCAAGGTTGCTCTGATCACCGGTGCCGGCCGCGGTATCGGCAAGGGCGTTGCCCTCGAGCTTGCCAAGCGTGGTGCCTCGGTCGTTGTCAACTATGTCTCGTCGGCAGGGCCAGCGCAGGAGGTCGTCCAGGAGATTGAGTCGTACAACAACGGCGCCAAGGCCATCGCCATCCAGGCCGATGTCTCCAAGGTGTCCGAGATCAACCGGCTGTTCGAGGAGTCCAAGAGCCACTTTGGCCGCATCGACATTGTCATGTCCAACAGCGGCACCGAGTCGTGGGACAAGACCGAGGACATCACCGAGGAGAAGTTCGACCACGTCTTCAACCTCAACACACGCGCACAGTTCTTCGTCGGCCAGGCCGCCTTCAAGCACCTCGAGGACAACGGCCGTCTGATCCTCATGACCTCGATCGCCGCCGGCCTCCTGGGCGTCAAGAACCACGCTCTCTACAACGCCTCCAAGATGGCCGTCATTGGCCTCGTCAAGGCCTTCGCCACCGACTTTGGCGTCCGCGGCATCACCGTCAACGGCGTTGCCCCCGGCGGCATCAAGAGCGACATGTTCACCCAGAACGCGTGGCACTACATCCCCGGCGGCACCCCCGAGTGGCCCGCCGACAAGATCGAGCGCCTCATGGCCGAGCACTGCCCTCTTGGCCGCTGCGCTGTCCCTGAGGACGTCGCCCGCGTCGTTGCCTTCCTCGGCAGCGAGGACGGTGGCTGGGTCAACGGTAAGACTTGTCTCCCACTCGACAACACGAGCCCTGCTAACAACCGAAACAGGCCAGATCATCACCATCTCCGGTGGTTCTTCGCAGTAAGCTCGTTACTGCCACGCGACATGATTGATATGTGGGACGAGGCGCGTTGGTTGGGAGGTTGTTTGTTGGCAGCCAGGTGTTGACTGGCTTGGGACAGCGGCACCAAAGGCCGCCCCCATACTGTGACGGGAGCTGGCCAAGGCCCCTGGGGTGCACGGCGGAGCCAAATTAGAGTACAGGACTTTTATGGTTTCTCCAAAAACACAGTATCGATTTACCTCGATGAAATGCAAAAATTTCTCAGGACACCACTGTCAAGTCAATTGCCTACCCTGTGCAGAGAGAGCTCCAAAATGTTGGTTCGTTGCCGGAAACGGAAGGCGTAGCAGCCATCATGGCTCTTTCTCCTTGCCTTGACTTGAAGCGAGGGAGCACCTCACGCAGCCTTTGTTCTCTACCACCCCTTGTCCGTCGAGCCACCTTTCATTGACAGACAATAAAACACACTTTGGACCAGCTATCAAACCAGCGAAAATAGTATGGGGAATAAAACAACCTTTCGTTCCGGGATTTTTCTCTGCACAACACCCACCACCTACCGCTCGACCGCGCACCACCACGCCACAAATTCGCAATTACCTTGCCTTTCGTTAGTCTTCAACCATGGCGGAGTCCGGGTCGATTCCACCACCACCACTAAACTTCCCACGGGGCGGCGAGCCACCCCAGGCGCGTCCGGGAAACAAATGGACCCCGTGGGAAGATGTGTTCGGATACACAGTGGTGGCCTTCGCTCTTGATCTCTGGAGAAAGGGAGATCGAACATTTATGCCAGATGAGTGGCAGGGGCGTAAGGATGAGATTTTGGCATTCCGGCTTCCCAAGATATCGCCAACGGGAGATACAAAACGCCTCATATTCGAGGGGATGAACCCGTTTCCGTACTGGCCACCCGATCACCCCCCCGAAGCCCCGCCAAATTGGCTCGCCATTCCTCGCCTAAGAGACTGGACCCCGAGTGAGGAAGGCAAAGGCCGGGACGTGTTCGAGTTTGAGGTGATCCCCAAAGCGATGAAGGAGCCAGAGATGGCAGCCCTTGATATCAAGTTTGTCAAAATCTTGGGTTTTGGTGGACTCGGCTTCGCCGCCCTCTTCGAGGTCGAGCCAGACGTGCCCGGGGAGAGCAAGAGAAAGGTGGTGCTCAAGATGGCCAGAGAGCGCGAAGGCGGCTACGTTCACAACCAGGAGTCAGAATGGTCTGCCCACGTCAGAACGGCCGGAGCACAGCATGTCGTCCAACGAGTCCTGATGAAAGCCTCGGAGGCGATCTGGAAGGAGACGGATCGCCAGACGGCGCGAGCAAAAGCCGATGAGCTGAAGCACAAGCTGCTGTGGATTGAATTCATGGAGCGTGGCAGACTTGGCGACTATTTAGTGACATACAGCCAGATGGAGGAGCGCTTCACCGATATTACCATGGCCATGATCTTCGAGTGCTGTACGTATTGTCCCGCTCCCACTCCCCGTTGCGTCTGTCACGGCGGCGCGCTCACAGTACATGGAACCAGTCTTCTCGGGGCTTATAGCTTTATCGCTCCCGCGCGCATTTCACCAACCGGGTATCGATCCCCGGACAGAGCAGATGCCCGTTTGGAATGAGCGGGATCGAGGACCTCCCAACTATGATGGAGCTAGCTTGCCTCTCGTCCACTTTGACTTGGACTCCCAAAATGGTGTGCTCCTCCCTCCTCGGGCTTGGACGCAGAAGCTTGATGCTGACTATTAACGAACGAAAGTCCTCGTTGGGGACTTTGAGGAAGAAGGCGAAGCTGACCACGATGTCGTGCCTATCCTCAAGGTTTGTCCTCTAGAACGCTGAGGAGCCGCCCTGCCCATCAAATGGCCACGCTGACCTGTTTGGCTCTTTTAGATCGCCGACCTTGGCCTCTCTCGCCACCTGCACGCTTCCGAGACTGACATAAATGGCCCGTGAGTGGCGGCCCAAACATCCTACGCAAAACATGGCACAAGACTAACCTGGATTCATGAGATAGAAAAGCGTACTGGAGGGCCAGAATGATGGGCAAGAGTTCCCTCTACACACCGGTACGTCTTTCCCAGTTGTCGTTTACCCAAGGGTGGTCATTGTGACCTGACAGCGCTACTTCAGGAACAATTCACCGACGAGTGGGATTATCTCGATGTGTCACACTATCACGGAGCGATGCCGCATTACAACGACACCAAGATAGCTGGCCACTACGATGTAAGTCCCTTAGACCACCAGGCGTAAAAAGGCCACCTCCGCCAGGCACTAACAAAACTTCGACCCATAGTATCCGACCAACACATACCAGATGGGTTTGCTAATGTTCCAATGGCTGACCAAGCACCATCCTGAGCGCATCCCCGTGCCGTCACTTTGGCCATCGTGGTTCTTCGACGATATGGTTCCTAGAAGTGAGAATGTGTGGACCTATGGCGGCGCCCTAAACTATATGCGCAGTATGAACCCATCATGGGGCGGGACGAGAAACGACTATCTGATCAACTTGGCCTCTCGCGCACTGGCCGCCGAGCCGCACCAACGCCCGGATAGGGGCGAGATGTATCGGGTCATGGAAATGTTCCGCCAGTACGCTGAGACGGACCCGCGCCCGCCCGCTTACGAAGAGGCCAAGAGGGAAGCAAGAGAGCTGTTTAGCGGCATGAAGATCCCTGAGAAGAAGCCTGTGAACCCTGTCACAGAAGCAGCGTCGGCGGGGCTCGGAACGATGAACGATGATGTCTTAAACCAAACGGCCAGGCTTGCTGCTGCAACACCAATGGATGATGTCACTTACTATGCCGGAGAAACCGGCGATGTTTGACGTCCACGGGCGGCGATACGCTCAAGGCTGGACCGCATGTTCCTGGCTTACCCGGTGGGCCCCCTACTTTCTAATTTCATTTATTGGGAATCGAGGTCGGTGTCGATTTATCGCATGGTTTGGATTGCACATGCATGTGGCGTACCAAAACAAAAGTGCAAGTTGTAGATTTTCTTTTTCAAACTAGGTAATCTTGAATTCAAGGTAGGGCGGTCGCAAAGTACACGTAGCAACTTGGCTAAGAAACCTCTCAAGACCCCCCCCCTCGCCTGTTTGATATGTCTCCAGGACCGTGTGTTCCAGGTTGATAATCTAGAGAGCATGGTCACGGAGACAATGGTGATTTCAGACCTCAAAGCGTTAGCTGAGTCCTGGCACAGACACATTGATGCTACGGGGCGATATTAAACTCCAGTATTGTGATTATTATGCATGAAGCAACGCGTAAACATTCATTTCCATTGTCCACCCCCCATGGAGAAATACCAGTGATGCATCTCCATTTAATAGCAATGCAGTGGTTATTGCTAGTTTGGCATCGGCGGGCTCACGTCGGCAGGCTCACTTGATCAAATCGTCAGACAGCTGCATCGAGATCGCGGATGTGTTGGATGTGATTTTTGGGGTCTTGAGATGGAATTCTTGTTAACTGTAAATGGAGCCTTCTTGCCCTTGGGTGCTTCTTGGTGTCTCTTACTGTCAGTAAGGTAGGTATTAAGGAGTACGGAGCTCAGACACACAATCCGCTCAGACACGTCCCTTGCTGATGGGTGTTCATACACTGAGCGATGGTTGATAGGATATATCGACACGTATATATAGAGATGATATACCCTGCGCCCTGGGCGGCATCAGGAAGTGGGTGCACCTTGGGTATATTGAGGCAAGTGCGAGACAACATGGCAAGTGGGGGACGGAACCTCGCTATTGAGCGCGAAGGTCATGCAGCGTCATCTAAAAGTCAGACCTCTAATGGGTCTAGCATAAAATTCGAAAATGGAGCAATAGCAGCGGGGTAGGATGGCTTGGTAGGATCTTTAGAAATATGATCATTCCCTGCCCCTTTCTCTGTCTTGTGAGGCTTGTTGCTCGGTGAGGTTTGCTTGAAGTTGACGGGAGGGTTAGGGCTGATCGACTTCGTGTCAAGCGGCATGGTCCAAGCTCCGTCGCGCTTCGACGCGGCGAATTTTGAAGCTCGGTCCTTGCCGCAACGACCAAGCAACGCACCTTCTGCAACCTCGCAACCTCGCAACCGAGAGCACCTGCAGTTTTCAACCACGCGGATGCGGCCGTTTTGAATCCTTTGACGAAACCCTTCTCTGAATTCCCTCAATCTGCCGCAATGGAGCTTGCTCCAAGAACCCGGCGCACGGCGCAGAATACACAGCACACGTATGAAGCCTCCTTTCTCTCCAAATCCGCAAGTTGCAGCTCGCGCGCTAACCTTTGCGACGCTTCTAGATACCCCATCGGCCGCCGAGTCTACGACGTGAAAACCTACCCTGTTCAATCCCCGCAGGGCGCAACCATCCTGCTTTACGGACAGGAGAACGGTGTCACAATTGTTTGGCGCGGTGGCAGGAAGCTCAAGCCCGCGAAACCGCCGGTTAGCACGAGACAGAATGGCTCCAATCCCAGCGACGCCGTCATGATAATAGACTCGGACGACGAGGCTCCTCCTGCGGCACCTGCGGCTTTCGTCGACAAGCCCGAATTCGAGGACGCACCGAGCTCGAGCAAATCGCTCCCCGAAACCGTCCAAACACTCGATCTCTCGCTCGGCTCGACCGCTGTGCATCTTGCGGTTCTCCCGATGGCACATTGCACCCCGGAGGATGCGAGTTGGAACGGCGCCACCATTCTTCAACACAAAATCGTCTTTGCTGTCACATGCTCGACCAGCGACGTCTTTCTCGTCACACTCCCGCTCACACCCCCATCACACGACAGCAAGGCAAGGCCAGAGCTGCGGAAGTCCCTGCTCTCTGGGGAGGCGGGCAAGGGCGTCTGGGGGGAGACTGTGACCCTGTTGGGCGGGCAGGCTAAGCCGGGCGAGGGAGTCGCAATCACAGTCGTCAAGCCGGCTTCGGGAGGCTTGCGAAGCAGATCAGTGGAGCGCAAGGCGGCCCACACGCCTACTCGCGCGATAGTTGCAGTGCACTCTCGCGAGGCGAGCGGCGCACTGCGTTTCTGGGACGTGTCTCTTGACGCAAAGCCCGGCACAATCGCGCGCACCGAGCCCTTCCAGACAGAGTACCTCCCGGCTCCGCTGTCAAGTATCTCGTTCAACCCTTCACACATCACGCAGCTCTTGGTTGTTTCCCCTTCGCAGGCGGTGCGTGTCTTCGACCACTCTGTGTCATCGCTTCCGCTGGACGAGACTTCGGAGGGCTTCCCGACGCAAGGCTCTTGGCTCCTCTCGCTCTACGCACCATTCGCCCGCGGCTCTGCGGTATCTACGGCGCGAAAGCCCATTGCTGCTGCTGAGTGGATCGCTAATGGCCATGCGGTACTGGCGCTCCTTGCTGATGGACAATGGGGAATCTGGGACATCGACGGCGTGAGCCCGACATCGAACCCGGGCTCAGGTCTCTTTAGCAAGGCTAATTCCTCTCTTCGAGGCTCAGCAATCACAACCTTCGGGGTGACAGGCCATCTCGAGGGCACAAGCCCTCTCCGTAACCCAGCCACTCAGAAGACTCCTGCGGCGCCTGGGTCCGGCGACTTTGTTCCCATGACACCCCACACCAGACGGGACGCTATTGCCACATCATTAATTGGCGGCTCAGAGAAGCTCGCTACCGTCAAGGGCGGTATTGATATCGTCAAGCACAGTATATCCCGAGGCACAGGACCTGGCGACGAGAGCGCCATCCTCTGGCTCAGTGGCGCCGATCCCATTGTGTCGGTCATTCCCATCATCTCCAAGTTCTGGGACTCGCAGCTCCGCCGAGCTGTCGGTGGCGGCGTGAACCTCTGGAGTGGCGCCCAGCCGACTCGCATGATTCGCCTCACTGACCTTGGTACAGGTCTTCTCGGCGAGAGGGCCAACCGTGCCATTGGCATCCCCAAGCTCGCTAGTGCCTCGGAATCGAACGGATCATCTTCACCAAAGGAAATCGGCGTCAGCAGTATCGACGGTTTCCCAATCGAGGTGCTCCTCCAGGGAGAGAGCCGCCTCGTTATTGTTCACGAGAGCGAGGAGGCCACTCCGCTCACTAACCGGCTGCTGGGCGCCCGCAAGAAGCCACACACCCAGCTCAAGTCGACCAAGGCCATCATGGCCTACCCCCAACCTGCGAAGCCTCACAGCTTGGCCTTCAACCTGAGTGTTGCGGGCAACTCCGGCGGGCTTCTGCGCAACCGTGGACCGGCTAAGGGCCTGTTCGAAAGTTTCGACGAGAACATGGACGTCGTTCCTACGACCGAGGCACCCAACACGGCAACAGGGCCCAAGTCGCGCACCACGGGGTTCTTGTTTGCTAATGACCTCAACCACGCCGCGGACGCGCCCGACGATGAGGCTGGAGCTGAGAATCGTAACGTTGATCAAGAGATCATGGACATCATGGAGATTGATCGGGAACTCGAGATGATGGAGGTAGACCGTGAACGCGGCACGAAGCGCGTCTTTTTCGAGGAGGACTAGAAGACCAACTCGGCGGATGTTAGGGCGAGACGCCAAAAGACGACCCATGCCGACCAGGCCCAGGCGGACGCGACCCTGTTGAACAAGACCCATACGGACAATACCCAGAAGGACAAGGCTCAGGTGGGCAAGACCCCGGTGGACAAGATCCTACTGATCGTGACCGACACGGAGACGAACTTTAGCTGGCAGCTGATCGACTTTTGAAGGGCAATGATGGAACGAGAGTACCCGAACGAGAACTAAGGCGCAGAGCAACTTGTGGAGCATTTACGACGACCAACCGATGAGGCAGTGATGTGATGGAAAGACGCTGCACAATACCCGATAGCGAGCCGATGCTCGCAACCAGCATAGCGACAGGCAGGTTAAACAACGAAGGAATGACCCCCAGGTGGGACCAGTGTCCCGGTGACTCCAATCTCGCTGTGATATTGTTTAGAGGTTGTTTGGTCTCAAGAGCGCATATATGCCCCCGCACGGCTTGGTGAAGTGCAAGGCGAGATCAATCCTTGACGCTTTGTATTCCGAGCGGGATAGTAACTGCGTTTGCAACTGCTTCGTCTGCTGCGATGGGACACGATTCCTACTCGTCTGCGTTCGAAGGTTTGGCTGTGAACCGCCGGCGCTATTGGATGGTTGGAGGGTAATACGGCTCCCCGGGGTGAGTGGTGAGTGGGAGCTGCTCCTGCTTCGCGTCGAGTCGTTATCGGTTTCCGCAAGGAGCCCTCGACGAGGAGACAATCCCACGAAGCAAGGAGTCCATGGCGCCGGTACATCTCTCCCCTTCTCACATGCCGTTTCTCGCCAAGTGACGTGACCATTTCAAAAGAAATTTGGCGATTGATCAAATAAAGTGCCTGCCTGCTGGCTGGGTACTAATCACTGCCATGCCATAAAGTGAAAAAGGTGACAAAACAAACGGAAAGCTATCATACAGCCAGCCCACCCGTTCATCATAATCATATCTTCATTTCACCCCTTTCCTGCTCAGTAACTGTGTTCCCCTTGGAAACCACTTCCCTCAAAGACTCCGCTTAGCCCGCTCAGCAGCCCCCTTTGCCTTGCCGGCATACTTCTCCGCCGTCCCCTCCGCCTTGCCCGCCATCTCGCTCGCCGTCCCCTTGGCTTTGCCGGCGTACTCGCTCGTCTTGCCGCTCGCCTCGTAGCCGAGCTCCTGGGCTTTACCGGCGAGTTCGCTGGCCTTGCCGCTTGCCTCGCCTCGAAGCTCGGCGGCGGATTTGGTGGTTACGTTGTCGGTTGCTTCTTTGACTTTGTTGGCGACGGTTGCTGCAAAAGTTGTCACATTAGCCTGGGATGGGTTGTGTGCGAGACAGAGAGAGGTAAGAGGACGGGGAAGGCGCACTGCCAATGTTGATGCCGTCGACCAGCTTGTCGCTCACGGCGCGGTCCACCGTCTTGAGCGTGTCCTTTGCTGACTCGGTCGCTGACTTTTGGAGCGTGACGCCTGATGCGAAGGAGGCGCGGGGCGCCGAGGTCATGAGGGTGCGTGGGACTTGGAGGGTCGCGACGCGGCGGGCGGCTGCTTCTGTGAGGAAGGACATTTTTTTAATATTTTTTTTTTGGGCGATGTGTTGTGTGTAAGTGATGTTGAAATGTCCCGGATCAGTTATTTGTTTGGCTTGGTTGGTTGATTTGAGTGGATGAAACAGGGATTGGAATTAGAATTAGAATTGGAGAGTTTCTGGTGTTCTCTAATGACAAGAGGATGGATTTTTGGAGAAGAAGAGCTCAATCTCTTCACGTTTATAAAAGGGTCGTTTGTCGATCATTCTGGTGGGCAAGCACGGCTTCGTTGTGGTGATGTCATAACTTCAACTATCTGGTGGTGTTTGGTGGGGCCTGCAGCTGGCCCAATGACGTTGGGTGGTGGGGGAGCTTGAGCGCAAAGGAGTGAGAAGGTTCGAGGGGTTACACGAAGTTTCGAGCCTGGATGACGAGACCAGTGGAGGTTTGAAACTCAGGGCCTTGGCCATTTTGTTCCGATCGGGTTTGTGATGTCGCGATCAGGTGCGATTTGGAGATTTGGAGCATCACGGGCTGTTGGCATAGAGTTCTGTTCCTGAGCTTGGTGTAGGGAGCTGGTGTCTTTTGAGACGCCGCATGACGTGTGTTGACGCTCTGCTAGGACGAGATCATGGCGGTACGTCTGGAACCCGAGGCTTTGTTGCACACGCAAATGGCCATACCCTCGGACGAGAAATACTCAGTCTGCGATCATGAAGAAGTCAGCCACGGCGGGACACAGCTCAGCGAGATCATTCATGTCTTTCCTGGACTTCCCAAGACCAAAGGAACTGAAAACGGCCGATATTCGGGAAGTGGTCAATGGCAGAGAAGCCGTGCGTCGCTCGTCCGCCAAACGGTAGGCAATGTGCTTGCGTGGGCCGTTGAGGTTCCTGGTGAACCACGCCTTATTTGGTATCTGGCCTCGAGGGAACAAACACCGGTCTCCTCGAACTTGAGGATTCCCTACTCCGCATAGATATCTAGAAAACGTCTTCCTCGCCATCCAAGGTATCCAATTCCTCGCTTGGGGGTGATCACCTCCCCTTGAAGGCAGGCTTCCTCTTCTCCGCAAACGCCCTCAACGCCTCGTCCCTATCCTCGGTCCTGACGACCCGCTCGTACATGCTCACCTCCATCGCCTCGCTCGGCTGCTCGACCGCCTTCAGCGCCGCCCGCACACCAATCGGCCCACCCTCGCATATTTCTCCGGCCAACCTGACCGCCTCGCTCAACGCATACCGTCTCGCAAGCGACAGGATCTCCTTGTTCCTCTCGGCCTCTTCCATATCCTTCCACTTCTCAGCCTGCTCCTCCGTCTCGGGCAGCACCTCGACCAATCTATCCGCGATACCGAGGAAGTAGGCTTCAGGCGCCGAGACGCGTCGGCCCGTGACAATCAAGTCACGAGCGCGCGCCACGCCAATAAGCGCTGGAAGGCGGAACGTGCCGCCCGCGCCGGGGATGATTCCGAGCCTGGTTTCTGGAAGTCCAACGACAGCGTTGGAGGAGAGGACGCGGAAGTGTGTGGACAGGGCGAGTTCGAGGCCGCCACCGAGTGCGAGGGAGGAGATCGCCGAGATTGTAGGAATTGGGAGAGCGGACAGCGAGGTGAGCGTCGAGCGAAGGGAGAGGAGGAACGCGGCGGTCCTATGGGAGGATGCTCTGGTCAGCAATTGGCACCTTCAAAATGCGAATTGAGGAAACGTACTCCTCCTGCGTAAAGCCCTTGCGCTCCTTGAGATCTGCGCCCGCGCAAAAAGATGTCTCAACCGCCGACGCGAGAATCAGCGCCCGAGTTGGTCCTTTCTCTTCAGTCCCTGCGACCCCGCCAAAGCGCTTATTCCACGACGCAACAGGGAGCTCCTCTCCCGTCGTGGCGTCATACTGCGCGTGGACTGCGTCAATCTCGTCGCGGAGAGAATTGAGCAAGGCGCGCGAGATGGCATTGCGAGCCGCCGGGCGATTGAGTTCGAGGATTCGGATGTGGCCTGAGTTCGGCGCGGGAAGATCGGTGACCCGGATGAGCGGCCCCGGATTTGCTTCGCTCGAGTAGAACCGCGCCTGGCGGAGGAGCGACGCTCGTGACGCCCGCGCAAAGGCGCTTGTCAATTGACGGGAAAGCATTGATTGAGGGGGCATATTGGAATTGCAATGAGTGATCTCCAGGAACGCAATTGGAGACAGAGAACTGGCTGCGAGAAGAGCTCGGCAATGACGTCCAATTATGACGTCGGCTAGCATCGGCGGAGCAAAGGTGAATGTGGAGTGGGGGTTCAGCGCTGCCAACGCCAGCAAGTGCCTACCAAATTCAACCGCAGACCACCAACAAGTTCAGAGGCATCTTGATATTGAGATTCAGGTGGACGAAAAGAAATAATCCTTCGCTTCAATGGCGCTTACGGATTCCCTGAAAAATCGCCGTCTTCTATGGAATCATGACCCAAAGAGGCGCACCACCATCTTCATCATCCTCTGACGATTCATCTTCAAACTCATCCAATTCCCTCTCCAGCCCGCCCCACGAGCCCACTGACGCTGCCTCCTCCGATGAAGCCACCCGCGACCATTCATCCGACGAATCCCCATCACCCTTGTCAGCCATTGGCCCGGGCTTTTCACAAGGAGAACTGGTGCTTTCAGCATCCGGAGTCATCCGCCGAGATTCCGACTGTTCGTTCTGTGATTGCGCCGGCTCTTGGTGTGGCGGCGCGTCTTTGGTGGCCGACGGATCGGAATTCCCTCCTCCTCCTCCTCCTCCTCCTGCTGCTGCTGCTGCTGCTGCTGCTTCCAGAAGCAGCTTCCTCTCCTTCAATTCCACCGTCCAAAGCTTGTCCATAAAGTCAGCGCAGATTTTCCACACCCCTCGAAGATACTCGTCATCCTTGCCGATGCCATCGTTTGCCAGTATGAGCATGAACTTGGCGAGCCTGACACGGTGAGTCCGGCTACAGTTGGACATTTTGGAGATTAAGTTTGTGGTTTCACGCTTCGATTGAACATCCTTTTTGTAGAGCGCTTTGACGATTTCGCGAAGGAACCTGACGACGACTTTTCGTGGTACGCCGTCGAGTTTGAGGCCCATATCTTGGGGTCTCGGGTTGTAAGAAAGGAAGCACACCAACTCTCCCGTGGCAGATTGCAGGTCTTTTGGGATCCCCGAGTTCTTTTTAGGGCCATTGCGGCTCGGTTTCGGGACATGGCCGTGTCCACGCATTGAGGACCTTGAGGAGCGGCTGGGGCGTGAGATATTCTGATTCATGTTGGCGCCAGGGAATCGATGATGATGGGACATGTGATGATAGTCATCTAGTGTCCAAGAAGTTGGTGGTCGTCTGCAGAGAGAAGAGGATGCGGGCCGGGATCATCCCAACGTCGAGATGTGCCTGCGTTCTATGGACAGCAGTCACGATAGGGCCGGCATGCGTCTTGAGAAATCCCCATCTGTTTGCCATGTTGGAAAGAAAGCGTCAGCGACCCCTTTCCAAAGTAGGCCCCTTTCCAGTCCGGCAAGAACACCCCGACAACCCCTCCCGCAAGACATCAACTGACACTGACTGCAAGACGAACACCTCCTTCCAAGAAACAAAACCAAATCGCCGTATTCTATTCCGGAAAAGACCGTCCAGTCTAGTTAGGTATCATGCCATCTAAACAAAATCCTCTAAAGCCAAGTCCAAAAATTTCAAGCGCTCAAACCGCACCAAACCATGCAAACCATGCCACACCACACACCGCACACTACACATCATACAACCACAACAGTACACCGGTCCCCTACGCCTTCCCAGTCGAAACGTCCCACTCCGCCCTAACCGTAATCCCGCCATGCTCTGAATCGCTACTCCCCCGCGCACTGCCCGTGCTCTTATTCGTCGTACTCCTCACCTCCGTCAGATGCTTCGGCCCCAGGGGCCGCAGCCTATACTGCGAGCTATCATCCGTAAGCGGCTGGAAGGGCCTCCCATCGCCCGTCTCGAGCTCGAGGGCCTTGGAGGGCGTGGCGTTGCCTGTTGCGTAGCCCGCAGTGCCGTCGGTCGAGTACTTGGAGCGGCCGAGGAGGGGACGGAGCAGCGGGATGCAGGCCAAGGTAACGGCGACGGAGGGCTCCATGCCGGAAAAGATGTTTGCGTGGGGGATGGATTAGGTGATGTCGTTGAAGTCCATGGATTTGAGGGTGTGGATTCGGATTGCGGAGACGACGCAGGTTCTGGAGAACAGTGCACGTTAGCAACTTGGCGGAGATAAAAAGGGGCAACTAGTGGGGTGGATAAACATACAAGAGACCGATGGAAAAGACGCCGATGAGGACGAGTTTCTTGTAGAGGCGCATCTGGAGCTTGGCGAGGTAGGGTAGTGGGAGGACGAGGACCATGACGTCTGTCAGGAGGTTGAGGACACCGGTGACGGTGAAGGAGAGGACTTGGTCGCCGCAATGACCGCCCGGGATGGTCGGGTTCCAATTCATCTCAAAGGGCTGGCAGATGAGACAGCCGGTGAGGATGGTGGCGACGGCCCAGAGGGTGATGAAGATGATGGAGGCGCGGGCCGTCCAGATGACGGTTGGCACGGCGAACACCGAAGAGTAGAGGAGGAGGATGGAGATCTTGGAGAAGCCTAGGCTGAGGGCCCATAGGAACTGGAGGGGAATCAGGAGCTGGGTGCTGGCAGTTAGCACATGGTGAGCAACGCAAAAGAGGGGCAAGACGTACTTTGAAGAGATTGGTGATGGGGTCCATGCCGTACTTGAGCACAACGTCCATGAAGTGGCCGTAGCCAATACCACAGTTGATGACTCCCGTGATGCTGACGCCTTCCAGGGCTGCTGCAAATACCTACGGCGTGTCAGTACCTAACATCCTGCACTGAACAGGGAGGGACACGGGAGCATACGCAGGCAATGATGATACAATAGTCACTCGCGTCCAGCGCTCTCCTTGCAATACGCCGGGCAAGAATACGCAGGACGACACCAACAACCGGCAGGATAATCATGGTGACGGCCACGCCCAGGACAGCCCGCTGGTCAGCCGTCTCGATGGGAAATGGCGGAAACCTTGTTGGTGGCGGAAGAGCGTCCATCTTGTCTGTAAGCTAGGTCTGAGAACCCGAGTCTGGTGAACGGGCGGCGCAAGGTCCAGTGACCTGTTGTTGATCGGAGGCTGTGATGGGAGCAGGACTCGACGACGGCAACACCAAACAACCCTTCGACACCCACACGAGGGATATGCTCTTATTTGTGAGACCAAAGCAGCATATACCTACCGCCCCCACAAAACACAACCAGCAGGCCAGGGAGATTGCCGACGCCGGCGGGGAGTGTTTCTTTCTTCGCCGCATTGGGGGCAACCGGCGATGATGGGTCGATGGCCCACCCCGACGAGGATGCCGAAAAGCAAAGGTGCAATCCCATATTTCTTTTCCGCCCTGCAGAGCTTCCTTTTGGACCCTCTGCAGAAGAAACCCATGGCGGATAATAGCGCAATTACCGGCCAAGTAGGGCCGCCAGACGCACTCTGACTTGTTTGCATCTCTGGTGACAGCCCTCTAGCGTGTCTTGAGTGTTGTGGGGGAGACCATGTCGGGCCAATGGGCGCCGAAGCCGTACTGGGGCTCCGAACGTCTTCCGGGGGGACCAGGTGCCGTGGGGTCGTAGTGCCGGTTAGCCGGCAGCGTGGCAGCCGGCCGAGGGTGGCGCGATTTCCGGGGTTATAGCACCGAAATGCTATGGCCTGTGAGATGGCGGTCAGGAAAACATTTGATAGGTGAAAGCTGGCAAGCCGCAAAGAACGCCTCGAGGATCTCCAGGCATCGCCATGTGGCCACCACCGAGACAATGACACAGACTGCTGGGAAAGACAGAACTCGATCGATCTTGAATTGCGCACTGACTAGCGAGGCACCTTCGTCCCGTTCCGCTCATGGCTCGGTCGCTAAAATCGCTAGCATTTCTCTAGCCTGTTCCTTTGTCTCCGTTGATCGCCTTTTGGTGATGCCATGCCAAAAACACCTGCTCGCATCGCGTCGTGGGGGGCTTTCCAAGAGGCACCAAACGCTTGTGGGCATAGTGATGTGCCAGCTAATGCATTGAGAAGGAGAATTCTGCACAGGGTGGCCACATCGCCTAGCAGCTGTTGCAACCTCTCGGCCTTGCACACGGCCTGATTAAAAGTGCTCTTCCACTCGTAATATTGTGCCCACGCAAGAGCCAGACACAAGTCTTGATCCTTCTCTGACGCGTGCGCAACCGCAGGAAGAGACAGTGCTACCTGCCCACATGGTTGCTGCATAGCACCACCACCACACCCACGGTTCCAGTTGTGCGGCTATTGGCCATGACTGGCCTGCTCGGGCTTCTACGCTTGAGCCTGCCGCAGATTGCCGGGCTCGCCGCCGCGGCTCTGCTCACGTTGCTCGTGTATCGTCGGTACTTTTCTCCCATCAGTGACATCCCGGGGCCTACCGCTGCGAGTCTCACCCGCATCTGGCACATTCTCCACATCCTCAAGGGCGATCAGAACCTCGAGCTCATTCGCTTGCATGACAAGCACGGTGCGTCCATCTTATATCTCATGCGCCCGCCGGTCACTCCCAGCTGACCGAGGAAGGCCATTTTGTCCGTATTGCTCCCAACGAGGTCAGCTTCAGCCATCCTGATGCCGTAAAGAAGATCCTCGCCGCGCCGCTGCACAAGGGCAGTTGGTACAAGGTCATTGCCTTTCCCGATGGCCGCTTTGAGAATCCCATGTCGGCCACGGACCCGGCCATCAAGAATGAGCTGAGCCGACATCTTGCGCCGGCCTACACCCTGAGCAACCTGATCCGGTCCGAGGCTACCATCGGACAGACTCTTGACCTTCTCTTCAACTGGCTGGACAAGTTTGCCGCCGAGGGCAAGCCCATCGACTTGGACAAGTATTTTACCTTTGCAACGTCCGATGTCATTGGCGAGACCATCTTCTCCAAGCAGTTTGGCTTCCTCCGTGAGGGACGCGATATCGACAACACCATTGCCAATGCCCATCCCCAGGCAGCGTACGTCTCCATCGCTGGCTTCTTCCGCTGGTTCCACGTGCTCTTTCTCAGCAACCCCGTCATCACCTGGCTCGGCGTCACACCATGGGGCCATCTCATCAACACGGCCATGGCGGCCATTCGTGAGAGACAGGCCAACCCGGACGCACGCTTCGATGCGCTTGCCCACTGGCTCAAGATGCTCGAGGAGCATCCAGACCGGATGCAGCTGCACGAGGTGAACAGTGCCGCCTTCAACGCCATCGCGGCTGGAAACGAGACTGTTGCCACGGCGTTGCAGGCCTTTGTGTATCACATGATCCGTCACCCCGATGCATGGAAGCGGGCCAGAGCCGAGATCGACGCCGCCGGTGTTGAGACGGTTGGCGGGAGATCCGTTGGTTTTTCGGACGCTCAGAAGCTACCGTTCTTGCAGGCGTGCATCAAGGAGGCGCTCCGCATCTTTGGGCCTGCGTCCATGGGCTTGCCTCGCATTGCCCCCAAGGGTGGACTGACGGTGGGGGGCCGGACGTTTCCCGAGGGAACCATTGTCTCCATCAACGTCTGGGTGATTCATCACTCCAAGGAGATCTGGGGTGAAGATGCCCGGGAGTTTAATCCCGACCGGTGGTTCCGTGAGGATGCAGCGGCTTTGGAAAAGTATTTCATCCCAGTAAGTGATCCGGATCTCTCCTGCGTTCAAAGCTCGATGCTGACAGTTGCAAGTGGGGATTGGGATATGCTTCGTGCCCCGGTCAGAGCATTGCAAAGATTGAGTTGTCCAAGATTTGCGCAACGCTGGTTCGTGACTATGACATCCGCCAAGTGAATCCGAAGCAGGAGTGGACGTGGAAGGCGTACTTTACTGTCGTTCCAGAGAATTGGCCGTGCTATGTGACGAAGAGACAGGTTTGAGTACCCGGTACTACAGCAGCAGAATCCAGCGCATGCGTAGAACTCACCTGAAGAACCTGCCTGGCAAGCATCCCAAGTGTTACGGAGGTGAAATGGAAGGAGGAACGGAACACAACAACTGCCAACATCAAAAATAGTAGTAGTGACCATGAGTACACGACATTACGATAGCAGAAAATACCCAGAACATCATCACCAATCCCATTTGTCGATCTTGCATGCGGTGTGCCGTATCGTGTGGTGTGGTCGTTCCAAGATCGAAGCTAACAAGTGGCGTGTAAACGCCACCACAAGCAAACCACGGCGCCGTCGACCTAACCACTGCACATGAAACGCCGCTGCCGCTGCCGCAGGTGTCCACAGGTCCACAGCACCGCTTGCACCTGCCGCCAGGGAACCGTCAGCACTTGACCCAAGAAAACCACGCTGCTGCAGATCAGCATGCATACGATCCCCACGGACAAAAAAACCCGACCAACCCTCCCCAAAAATCCACAGCACCACCAACATCGCCGCCTACATACCCCATTTCGTTCCGAAATCACCAACATCATTCCCAATCAACATGGCACCTGCACTGCGCCTGTTTGCGCAAAACCTCGTCATCTCCCACAAACACAAGCAATCTTTTCTCAACCCATCCCGTCCTTCCACACACGCACACAACCAAAATGACGCCCAATCTCGGTTCCGCGGCAAAGTTGTATCACAAAGATAAGCAAACCCAAACTCTCTCTCTCTCCCCTCTCAGGCTCCCCAGCGGCAGCGGCAGCGGCGGAGGGTCATCTTCCACAACAAGCCCCCCCCCCCCCCCCCTTCCATCTCGCACCTCGCATCGCCCATTTCATCGTTCCTTACTGCGCGCACCATCCCAAAAAGTCGCAGGGATAATCCCAAACACAAACACCATGCAAAGAATGCAGAACAAGTCTCCTTTTCCATTTGCAACACGTGCAACATGCAACACTCCCCACGCCGCCAACCGTTCTTGGCTTTCCACACAACTCTTGGCGCCACAACCCCCCTCACAAATCTGCGATAAGGAGGGGCTGACGCTGCATGCTCCCAAGTTTCAAGATTTCCGGGGTCTCCTTTTCCAACGGCCAGCCAGGCTTGCGTGCAGCGCGGCTGGGAAACCCCTGAAACCAGGCGGGATTACTTGGAGAGAAGGTGCAGGCAGAAAAACCCGGAAAGTTGGCACACTGCCTGCTCAAGAGGCCTCAAAAGCAGCACCGTCTGTTTCGTAGGATGCGGAAAGTGAAAATCCTAACCAAGTGATCGACAGGCACCGTTTGCGGGGGTGCGGGATACGGGACGGTAAAAACAAATGCGGGAAATTGGGGATGTGATGCTGTGATCCTTTGACCGTCCATCTCACCTCCTGTCATGTCACCGGGTGCGCAATTCCATGTTGATGGTATCCGTAGCTTTTCACTATTGCCAAACACTCTATTCCCAACTACGCAGAAACACACATGTTCAAAGTGTAAATACAGCTGCGTCTGGCAAGGGACCACATGGCTTGAGATCAACAGTCTCTGTCCAGCGTCCCCGCGCTCTATGTTTGTCCTGTATTCCGACGCATCGGCCAGACTGTCTGGCCGATTTGCAGCATCACACCCGTGTCGTGGTCCCAAATCTCGAATAGGTATAAAACTTCTGTCCGTGAGGCAAAATCGAGACTCCTCCATTCCCTGCCTAATCTTTCGAAGAAATGAGGCCCAAAGGAATGATGTGACCGTCCATGCCGCCATTCACTGGCGCACCGAGAAAATTGACCGCTTGTTGCCAAGAGTCTAAGTGGTGGGAAGAAATGGGAAGGAGAGGACAGCGCAAGTGGCGATGATTAATTCCGGGGCTGCACCCATTGAGCCCAGATATATCGCCGTTCCCACACCAAAAGCACGCCAGGTAGGTCGTCGCGTGATCGATCCGCCAGTGACAGGTTGTAGATATCCCCCAACGCCGAGTATGCTTATTCAAGAGTAAAATACAGGCGAGTCGTTTTCCGTCATCAGGTTGAGGGCTTTATCACGCATTGGTGACCTGTCAAAATGTTAGCAAGTGTCGACAACAAGCCTTGGGGAATACGTACGCGAAGGATCTTCCTGGAGTAATCTTGGTTGTCTGCGATGCTGCCATCGCTCATCCTCCGGTGGGCCAAGACAGGGTCGAGACGCGAATCTGTAATCGACATGCCACCACTGCTGCTGGGCGCCTTGCCGCTGATGAACGAACTGACGGCAGCGTTGCGACGATGCTCCTCCTCGATCTCCTTGTTTCTCTTGCGACGCATGTAAACGAACATGCCAATGACGCCGGCGGCAATAGCGACGACGCCAACAACAACACCGCCAGCAATGGCTCCTGCATTTGTGCCGCCCTTCTCGGCGGGCGTGTCACTTGGCTCGCTGGTGACAACGGCAGGACCGCTGGTGACGGTCTTGACTGGACCTTGCGTTGAGCTTGTCGTCGTCTTGGGAGGGTTTTTGTACTTGTCCGCGTGCACCACAGCAACATCAAGACCAGTGTTGTATACAGACCAGAAAAAGACACCGCCGCCTTCAAATTGAAGTGTCAGTAAATCGACTAAACGGACTAGCGAGTGAACTTACAGGCTTGCTTATCGAATCCTGGGCACGGGACGTTGCATTTCTTGTCGTCTACTAGTGAGTCCTCGATCGGATACTCGTTTCCGCACCAGCACTGGTTCCCTCCCGAAGTTGCCGAGACCTTGAATCCGAGTGGGAGGCATGTGTCGGAACAGAGGCCTTTGGTGTTGAACTGAGGTGTACTGGTATGGTTCATAGTGCCCGAGTCGGAGTAGCAGCCTTGCGGTGTGAGCACATTGAGCATTGGCGCTGTTGATGGCTCCTGGACGCCCTTGGCTGTGGTTGGGGTTCCAGTTTGGGCAACAGCTGTCGTGGCAGCGAGCAGCACGCCGGCGATCAAACTTATCGACTTCATTGTGGTGGTTGTGTGGTATCGGTGGGTATGGACGCTGATCGTACTTGTGTTCTGGGACTCGATCTTGCGTTTCGATCGGGTTCGAGCTCGAAGGGTCGTGGGACAAGAATCGGGTGGCCTCGAGATTTCGCGGACAAAAGGTCAAAGACGATCAAGGCCTTCCAAATGGGCACTCGTGGTCGATGGCAAAAGAAAGGGATGGCCCCTAAGAATTCGAAGTGAATATTGATGAGCGAGTGTTGCGATGGTTCGCCGTAGCGGTCCCGTCTCCCTTGGCGTTGTTGCGTGGTGGACGGGTCACGATTGAGAAAGCATTGCTCTCCGCAGCGAGCCGGAGGGCAGGGATGAGAACCGGAATGGTGGCAGAGACTGCTGTTGAGTCTCGTCGATGCAGGCCGGTGGGGTTGACGATGGTTCGCACACGACAAGAAAACGAGTGACAGGCGGTGGGAACGACAGTGGTTTTGTTGCAGAGGCAGAAACGAAGCGCGGCGGTTGCAGCAGGACGAGGACGAGCCCACACGGTTCACTGTGTGCGGCGCACAGGGGAAGCGAGCGGGAAATTGCGATGGGGGCCTCGGGAGGGACGCAGGGACGGCAGCTGGTTACGATCCCTGAAGACCCCTGTTGCTGCAAACACTTCCAACCAGTCTTCGTGTTGCAAGCCAGGTGCCCCTGGTTGCCCCCCTCCGCTCCAAAAGACCCGTCCTCTTTAGGCTTAGCATGCTTAGCATCTGATTGGCTCATCGGAAAAACGGGCGTTTTACAGCCCACGATTGGCTGGAGGGGGGCGGCCGAAGCTGGAGAATGGCCAGGCACAGATTTCTCAGGGGCACATTTCCGTCGATCCACGCCTGAGATCAGCACAAGCACAACAGCGCAGTGCATACGTGCATCAACACACAAGTTCTCGTCTGTTAGTGTCACCGCTGCCAATATGCTAGCATACTAACGCAGCCCATCTGTAATCTTACTGCCATCTGATCCCGCGAGCGCCGAACAGAAAAAACAACACTGGGAGAGAAGGGTTAGGCCATTACCCCTCCAACAAACGCCTACGCATCTTGAAATCGAACCCGTCGACAGCACTGTCTGGTCTCTGTCCAAAATACATTTCTCCAGATTTTTTAGATTTTTTTTTCGCGACAAATACTGGCTGAGACCACGTTGAAGGGGTGTGAACTGGTTGCGATGGTTCGTTTTTTTGTTGCAAAGTGCTCCGCTTCTGTTCAACACCAAACGGCCCGACGCGTCTCCGCAGGCTTTGCAAGCGTTCTGGCGGCCTCACGCAGGGCTTCGGGTGACATGATCCAATCTACATCGTGCGTACGGCCTTCGGTACATTTGGACACAATAACAACATCGGCCGAGCCGTTGGCTACATGCTGTAGCACAGAGCCTCTGTTCTTGGCGAGTAGCATGATGCAAGAGCTGCCCCGTACTCTCACTACTAAATCCCGGCAAGCTGAACAGCGATGGGTCTTTGGTCTCGGCGACACCACTTGATGTGAAACGTTGAAGACGGGGGTCGGCAGGCGTCGGTCGACAGAAAGGTTAGGCATGTTGCCTTTGGTTGCCACGCGCAAGCAACAAGTCGATGCAATCATCAATCAGAGCAGTCATGAAGCCCTCGAGGTTTGTTGTCCGGAGATGAGCAGTCGATCCCAGCCACTGGCTGCTGACGTTCCGTCGGTGGTAGTATTCTAGGCCACGCAACCTGTCGGCGGGCAGCATCTGATATTGCCCACAAACACCGGGCAGGATTCAATACGAACTTGGCCCCACCCAGCCTGACAACGAATGCGGGGGCTGCAGTCCATGGCCGAGAGCGCGGCGCTCCAAAGCTGCCCACACGTCAGTCAACGGTCGATGCAGTCAATATCTACAAAGTCAAGCGTGCTGCACGCGAGGGCGAACCAGCGACGAACGGCGCCCGCTGCTGCGCTCCAAGTTGTTTTGCAGGATCGCGATGCGCTGTTTCCCAATTCCAGCGCAAAGTTGCAGCCAATCGAACGCCGTCCGATAGATCGCTTCCGCCAAGACGCAGCATCGGGCGCACATGCAAACGCCGACCGAAACTGTCGATCTGCTATTCTTGAATCCCACTGACGCACACAGGCGCGCGTCAATATCGCGCTGACCTCCATCCTCGAAAGAGACAACTGGCAATCCGCTTGGCGCAATGCCGAACGTTCCTCGAGATTCTCCGGGTTTGGAGATTCCATTATCCCTCGCGTCGTTTATCGATTGATTGCGACGCAAGGCCACTCTGCTCGCTTGTCCGCATCACCCAGCCCTTCCGTCCTGCTGCGGAGCTCCTGCGTCACCCGACCGGCCCACAACACCGGTCTCGCCGATTGCGGTTCCATGATTTTCGGCATTGAGCGGCCCCCGTTCCTTCGTTGAGTACCCCAGACCCGGTCCCGTACCATGCAGGCCCTGTCCAACGCTCTGCCTCTTCCGTCTTGACATCTCCACCCCCATACGAGGCGTTCCACTCTTGAACACGCCAGCCCGGGCTAGCCTGCTTGGTAATGATGCATTGCTGACCTCTTCATCGTGGTCAAGGACGCTGTCGAAGACACGTCATCCCACGTGCTGTGTAAACATGAGCTTGGGTCAATGATGAAATGTGTCTACTGTATTGTATATCCGACTCTCCACAGCGTTCAGCTGTCAATCATGCCACTCTCTCCAATGGCCATCCTCAAGCCGTGCATCTGTAAAAGACCCTGAGTGGTAAACGATGTGACTCGTTGGTGTTTTCTTTATAACTTACAAGTACGCAACAACCACACAGACAGCACTAACCCCACGATAACTCGATACCATAATGGAAAAAGGTAAAAATGGTATAGAGTACCGGTCTCGAACCCATTACCTTCAAAGACAACACGCCCAACCATCCGCCTGCGCCAACAAACTTAGACATCAGTTCTTCTTTCTCCTTCCTTCCTTCCTTCCCAGCCCGCAGGCGTCACTCTCCCGAGACAGACAGACGCAAAAAGCATAGCGAAGGGTTCTAGACCAGCTCTCCGCCCCCCCAGCTGGTCAAGTGTCTCTCTCTCTCTCTCTCTCTCTCTCTCTCTCTCTCTTATTCTCTTATTCTCTCGTGTGTTTGAACTTAGCTACTTCGCTGGGAAACTGGGTTCGTATTTTGCGTTGTATACCTGGTTAGGAGCTAGATTAATGTCTTGGGGAGTGTGCTGGGACAAAGGGGTTGGTGGGTGGGATGTGTCTCAGTTGTGCATGTGCTGGTGCTCGGGCAGGGTTAGATTTGGATTCGTGGGCTGGTTGATTTCTCCGAGTTTGAGTTCGTTTGTACTTGCCAGGGACACAGTGACGAAGAGATACCTCAAAATGTGGAGATTGAAATTCTTCGCAAGGTAGCTTGAAAGGGATGGTTGATTTTGTGATTTCCCAAGTGTATATTCGACTCCATCTAAGACAATTAAGTTGGGCCAGTGTGTATTTCCAAACGGAAAGCTGAAGAAACTATTTGTGCACGGGCCGCGGTAACTTGCTTGTTGTGCTTGTTTCCAATCTAGGTGTATGTCCCTGACAGCCCGGGAGTTAAACAACTCGGTCACGGGCTTTGGTTACAAAAACATGAAACAACGCAAGCAGAAGGGCAACTAGACATTCATATCGTGTCCACTACACACACTCTTGTACCTCCCCTACACTTGCTAAACAATCTGTAGACCAACGAAGCACCGTGGTTTTGCCAACCAACCGCTCAGTCCAAATCATAAATATCAGCCTCCTCACACTCCCCCCGATGCTTCTTCCAATCCTTCTTCTGGCACTCAACCGAACAATACTTGACCTCCAAGCACCGCATACACTTCTTCAGCGGTCCCTTATCCCGTCCCTCCGTCCGTCCACAAGCCCTGCACCGTTCCTTGGGCGGCTCACTAGCCGCCGTAGCCTTCATCATGTCAACATCTCCACTGCTCTCCACAAACTGCGACGCAAACAACGGACTAATCGCCACCCGCGTGGCATACTTCTTTGCGCTCTCCCATTCAGGCAACGATACGTAATCCTCGGGTATTTTACCCTGTCCACAGCTACACAGACACGGCTGTCCCGGCTCCACGCTAACCGGGACCTTCCCATCCTTGTATTCACACGTCGCAGGGTCATGCTGCCATGTTCTGCACCGCTCTGCCAGGGCAGGTAGGATCGTTTTCCAGAGCTTGAGCTCGTCGTCGTCGACAGTGATGGTGGCGCATTCGAGGGTTCGCAGGATGAGGAGGAACTCATCCAGTGCGTGAGCATCGACGAGTTTGCGCGTAAAGGGGAGGACTGCCGCATCGAGGACAATGCCTCCGCTTGCACCATCGAGACGGAGGGCGCTCACAAAGACAAGGATGTGAACACCGTCTTTGGGACGGGAAACGGCGAACAGCCCAGTTTGACCGCCTTGGAGACCGGAGGCGAGCATGAGCATGGTGAAGATGGATTCTTTGAGGTTGAGACGGGATGACCTGCTGAGCCCCGAGGTGTCGACTTGCCCGCGGAGGGCACGCTCGCGGTTGGAGAAGATGAGGGCGGAGTAGGGGTTGATGAAGCTGATGGCTGATTTGTCGGAGATGTCGATGATGGGGAGGGTGTCGAGGCTGAGGTGCGGGATGCTGAGCGTGGCGGGGATGTTGGCCTTGGAAAGGACGGTGGGAAAGACGTAGTCCTCCAGACAAGGCGACGTGATAGGGGTGGCGAGGGGTGCAATAACCTCGACGTAGCAGGACTTGCGGGCGATTCGTGTCTTGCTGGCAGATGCGAGAACTGGAGCGGGATACTTCACAGGGAGGACGAGGGTTTGCTTGCCAAAGACGATTTCGATCGTTGACGGGGAGACCTGTTGAACCTCAATGGGCACTTTGTCGGCAAGCAGCTGCTTGCCCTGCTCAGTCGTGATATCAACGTGGCCAGTGACAGTGGTGATATTGCCTGACTGGGGGTCCAGATTGAGCGAGAATGTTGCACTAGAACCAGTACTGGTGGAGAGGTCGCCGAGGCTGGATGGTGGAGGGAGAGAGCCACACACCACGGGGTAAGCAGAGTGCCCAGGGGCAAGCTTTGTGATGAAGACATGCTTCTCGTCTTGCAGCTTTGAGTCGAAAATTGACATCTCGGGGCCCAGGAGGCCGGCGAAGAGGATAATGTTTTGCGGGGTGTTCTTCATACGGAGTGAAACCTTTGTCCACGGGATGCCCGACTGCAGTCCTCCCGTAGAAACGTAGAATGTTGCAACCATTGATGCGTGTCCGGCAAAACGCTCAGGGTTTTCCTGCACTTCGACACTGAATTCATCCGAATCAGTCGACCCGCTCGTGACGACCTTTCCAAACGAGATCTGGGTATCCGCGAAGATGTTATGATAACCGCCAGTCGGCGAATCACAAAGCACATTCCCTTCCACCATGAGATCGGCCGTCTTCTCGAGGGCGTACTTGAACACCCGTTGCCACTGCTTGGCGGGTATTTTCAGGGTAACCGCCACGACAGGCGGGATCTCCTTCCACTTGCAAAAGCCGACGTGGATATTGTTGTGTTGGATCTCGCCTTGAAGGAACGGGATGTCCCAGATACCCATCTGTTGCATATCGACGCAAAAAGCCTGCGAGTTGTTGGTTCCCAAGGTCAAGCTTGTATCCTCGACGACTTTCTCCAGGATCATTTCGCTGACTTCAGCTGCATTGACAGACAGTCTCTTGCAGAGAATCTTGATAAACGCGGTAAAGCTTCCTCGGTGGAACTTGGGGAACCAGGCGCCTCTGTGCATATCCATGAACTGTCTGGTGAGCTTTGAAATATTCTCGTTCTGAAACATGTCCAGGTACACCTGATGAGCCAGGTTGGCGAGCTCTTGGGCCTTGACAGATATTTTTGGCGTCCCGGCATTCTTCCAAGCCAGCCGTGCTTGAATACCCACTCCCTTGTCGCCTCGGCTCGATTCCAACATGCTGAGAAATAGCTCGTCAGAAACCATGTATGTCATGGCGTTCGTCCAGTACTCGATCGGCATCAGCCCGAGTAGGATGGCAACAGTCTTCGTATGGCCAACAAGGAGCGCCTCGAACCTGGCACTGTCATCAGCTGCACCCCGCAGCATGAGATCCGTGTTGACCGCCGCCCAAGGCTCATCCTTCAGCAGAGGCCCGGTTGAAATCAACATGTTCAAGACCCCGTGATAGTCTGAGATATTCGAACTGTCGATAAAATCAAACTGTCTCGGTGCTTTGCCCTCTTTGCCGTAATCCGTCTCGGACAGCTCAAATACTTTGAATCCAACCTCACGACGGTACCAGTTGGCAGTCGTCTCGTGAGTCTCGATGTTGTGCTGCAAGGTGTGGCAGAGAGAGAAGCAATCAGCGGCCACAAATCGAACGATCAATCGTGATTCTGCTAGAGCCTCCCTGACCGATTCCACCCACTTCCCAAACATCAACTGGGCAGTCGCAACCAGCCTATCCTTTCCATCACTGCTCTCCAGACGAAGTGGCGACAACTCCGTCAGTTTCGCAGCAGCCGGAGCCAGATGGAAACTCAGCAGCGGATCGGACGGAAAAGCAAGGGGTGCTCGTTCCGACATGCCCGTCGCAAACATGGGATTGGGGAACGTGACAGCGTCCGACGTCTCTGGGTCAGCCACCCCGGTATCCCAACAACGGTTATTGGCCTTGATGAACTCTTCGGCGACGCTCTGGTACAGGGGGGCCGCAGCCCGGATGGCGGTGAAAGAGAAGCCATCCTCCCCCTGAGACAGGTCCTTGAACGCCCTCGAGGACTTTTTCGCGGCCTCAAACTTGTCTTTGTACTGCGCATCATCCTTGGCGGTCGCTGAGCTGAAAAACGTGGACCAGATGACGCGGAGAAGGTTGAGGGTATCGGTATCGCAGATACGAATGACCTCGCCATAGCGAGAATCATGCCACTCGTCGAGGGTCAACGATCGGCCGAGAAGTTGCTGGGCCTGGTTGTTGAGAATTTGCATGTCGTTGTCGTCGAGATAGAGGTTGTAGTATATCCTCCAGATTTGCTCGGGGGTGGCAACATCATTGCCATCCAGTATGAGACTCAGCACCAGGATGTTTCGTGCTGCGAGTGTGTCAGCTTGTTTTGATTTTTGCTCTTCTGTTTGCATGGAGCGCACCAATGATATTCTCCTCGATATCGCAGCACGTAATATCGAGCTTCCTTTTGGGGAGATGTTGCTCGGCATAGCAGGTAAAAAGCACATGGCGGAGATCGCCGCATCCAAGTGAGAGGATATCCGCATCGATACCCTGAGGCAGGGCCGCTGTCAGGTTGATGGCAGGGGTGTTGCCCACCAGATACAGCGGCCTGCAGGACGCATGCAAAATGGGTGCAAGCATGGCGGGGTATCAAGAAACCGCAATCAAGCAAAGAAAGCGCAGTACCTCGATCAAGCCGACAGCAAGCGTTTTTGGTGGAGTGGTAGGAAAGAGGAAAGAGAGAGCGGTGCTGTGGAGTTTTGGCTGTTCAGGCTCGTCAGGTTGCCAGCAGCCTCACGACTGAGAGCGGAAACGGTGCGGGCCACACGTTGTCTTGGCACCAGGCAACCGACGTCACCAGCACCACAACTTGTCACAGCAGCACTCCCACTCTCATTGATCAAATTGAACAGCCACAAAACATAATCATATCGGTGGGAACCAATACGCTGTCAAAAAACTTCATTCCAAAGGGTACTGTAGCTACCAACGCTAAACCATCTCATCTTTCCCCAAGCTGGAAGCAAAATAGGTAGAACCCCACTAAACCCCTCTTCAACACCATCCCCAATGCCCCCCAACTCCACATCAACAAACCATTCAACACCAACGACCACACAAAAAGATTACACACACACACAGGCACACAGGCACACACACACACACACACCTCAGTTCTCTTCTCTTCTCTCTCTGCCTCTTTCTTGCTTCGAGCCAATGAACAACCAAGCTGGCCAAGAAACCTCACATGAGATTCCATGAACCAACCAAACAACAAAAACTAGGTGGTCATAATCTTCGTGAGTAACCGTTATAATAAACGAGAAAACGAAACCCCAAGCGCGACGGGTCCCTCCCTCCGAAAATTATGATCCAGCACCACCACAACGCTTGTCCGTATAATGTTTTCCCTCCCTTCGTTCTCTCTTTGCGTAAATGGGTGGCCGAGCTTCGACTGAGGGGTAAGAAGAACACACTCGAACCAAACCGAGGCAAGGCTGTGACGCGGAAGAGAGAGAGAAAGAAAAAAAAAAAAGATCCGAAAAGAGACAAAACCATGAATCCAAACCTCCCTTCCTTCCAAAACCCCTTTCCCTTTTCTCGGGTGATAACAAGCGAACCGAAACCAAGACCAAGCCAAACCCCGAATTCTATAAACCCACACACAAGCATCCTACAACATTTCGCCACCACGTTGACAGTTTCTCGTCACCATCCTTGTCGGGAACGGCCGGGAGAGGATGAGGGGACTATGAACTCCCAAAAAACAAATCCTCGCCCGTAAACATGCCCGCCGCAGCATCATACTCCTCCATCTCAAATTTGCCGCCACCCATATGCAATGCACCACACGCAGTAGGATCAAGCTGAACCAGCCCATCCTCATCCGTGGTGAACTGCAACAGACTCAAATCCCCATCATCCATCGTCGGCAGCCCATCCTGTCGTGCGCCAACCACGAGACCAGGCTGTCCGGCTATTGACACCGACACGCCCAGACCAAGACTGGAGGAACCATCCGAGAGACCGCTGCTGTTCGGATCGCTTCCAGGCATGTAATTACCACCCGCTGCGGCGTCAAAATACTGAGCAGAGTGGTCTGTAGGAGGGGGTGACGAGCTGGATGATAGTTCGGGTGGTGTGCCAGGGATGTGGGTATAATGACTTGCGACGGACTTGGTGGGCGATGGGGGCTGGTTGGATGGGAGAGCGTAGTGCTGTTCAGCCTGGGAGGCGTGGCTGTAGTTGCTCATGGCGGAAGGGGATTCAGCGCGGGGCATGGGGGCTGAGGAGACAAGACTGCTGGGGTTCATGGTTGCGGTTGTTGTGGCGGGGTTGCCAGCGGTCATGGCGACGTCGAGGATGTCAGGAAAGGGGTCGTTGTCGTCGTCCATGAGATCGAAGCTGTGGTTGGGCGCGGGCGAGTTGACGGCCGAGCTGTCGGAGTAGCCGGAGAAGCTGGAGACCGAGGAGCTCGAGGTGTGTTTGTTGGGGCCGTTCTTGCGACGGGTGCGCTCGCTCTTTTCGCGGCGCTCGTCGAGGTCGGGTCTGTTCTTGCGCGGGCGGCCGCGTTTGACCACCTTGCGCACGATGCCGTCAAAGGCGCCGATGCACATGCCGCGTTGGCGGTGGCGCGTCAGGGCGTCGTGGCGGGCGAAGCTGTTGCCGCACTCGCAGGGGTAGGGCTTGATGCCCGTGTGGATCTTTGCGTGGCGCTTGAGGTCATGCTGGCGGACGAAGCACTTGTGGCACGACGGGCACTGGTACTGCCGGTCGTTGAGATGGGTTTGGACATGGCTCTTGATGTTTTCCTTGCGGCCGAAGCGCTTGAGGCAGTCCTCATAGGTGCACACCCACTTGCCGTCGGACGGGTCGGGGCCCTGGATGTAGGCAGCAATATCGTCGATGGTGACGCCCGTGTCCGTCTTGGTCTCCTCAATGTTGATGTCGGCGATGCTCGCGGCGCTCGCGATCGAGGCGAGGGATTCGGTTCGGCGATGGGGCGATCCGCGGTGCGAGGGCGTGCAGGCGTCGCCGTGCGGCATGAGGGTGCCCTGCGAGTCGAAATCACCTTGAGCGCGGAAGTCGGGCTTGTTGTCAAAGGCGCCGTGTGCGAAGCCGGCCATGTGTGGTGTCATGGGCGACGCGTTGGACGAGAGGTCCGAGGGGAAACCGTTCAGGCCGTCGAAGTTGTTCTCGATCTTGACAAACTCGGCGCTGACATTGGCCATGTTCATGAAGCCAGGCGTGCCGAGCCCCTGTTCGGGGAAGCCTATGGGCATCGTGTTGGCTCGCTTGGGCGTCTGCACCATGGCCTCGGCCTGCTGGCGGAGATCCTGGAAGATGCCCGAGTTGCGGTTTGACTGGTTCCCTCGCATCGGCTTGATGGTCTCCTCCATCGACTCGTCGTAGTCATCCGAGAACCTGTTCGGTCTTTGTGTTATCGGAGGCGGTTCATGTTTCATTATCCTGTCATGGGGCGTCTCCATCGGTGTTGGTAGAAAGCATCCTGTAGACTGTCAGCTGCTTGTCTTGTTGTTGTTGTCAATGTTCATGCTCCCTACCGTTCACATTCTGTGCTGGGGGTGTTGCTGGCCTCGACGCCATGTTGTTGGCCAGAGACTCGTACTTGGCGACCTTGTCCATGATGCCGCCGCTTATCCTCCTTGACCCGCGGCGAGTGTGTGTGCTTGCTGTCTCGCCCTCGGAGATCCAGCCCTGCCCGGAGCCGGCCGGACTGGGTTCGGGGAAGGACATGAAGGTCGGCGTGGACAAGGCGCTGTCAGGCCCAAAGATGTCGTACTCGGCCGCTTGCATGGCGGCGTTGCTGGCAAAGCCGGCCTGGTTCTTCTTCATCATGTTGTTCATCGTGTTCATGTACGCGTCGAGGGGCAGGCCACTCATGTCGGTCATTTGGCCCTGCGCCAGCGCATCCACAAAGTGCGGGTGGAGCGGCGCTCCGTGGGTGGGCATGATGAAGCCGTCGGCCCGCGGGTGTATTTGTTGTTGCTGCTGCTGCTGCTGCTGCTGCTGCTGCTGATTTTGTTGTTGTTGTTGCTGCGATGCAAGATCGCTGTACGAGGGCTGCCCGTGGCCTGGGCGGGCTATGCGTTGCTGCTGCGCTTCTCGCAGTACATGCTGTGGTGTTGTTGCTGATCCTGGGTTAGTGGTTGTCGTACTTACCGTCGTGTAATCCTGCCGGATGGTGGTTGTTGGTGTCGTGGGAGAGAATTGTTGGCGGCGCGTGTCCAGGCTGAGGCCTCGTCGGTGGGACATGTGTGGGCGCTGGTGGAAGTTGGGCAGGGGAGCGATCTTCACGGCCTCAAACGCTGATGGCGTCGAGTTTTGTCGGCGGTGTTGCCGTGCGCGCGCGTGAAGGGCGCTCTGTGGTGGTGGATTGGACAGCATTGTCTAGGAGTGGAGTTCGGAATAGTTGTCGTTGTCGTCGATGTCGAATTGCCGCACTCGAGGGAGTGCTGGTCGATGTGGTTCCGAGACTGCAGCGACAACCTGTTAGCATCATCGTGTTCTCTTCCTACGTTCCTCTTCTGTCTCAGCCCATCCCATCATGAGGGGAACCCACCTCACGCAGCGCAAGCCAGGCGGCCGGGCGGTTAGAATCGTCGAGTTGTGCTCAGTCGAGGCCGACCTTGCGGGAAGACGGGGAGGGGATGGTTGCGCCCTGTTCAGGCGGAGTGGTGATGAATGCGATGCCTCTAGATGGCGATGCCCTTGTCAGAGGCGGTCGTCGGCAGAGATGCGCGGTGTAGGGATGGATGCGAGTGGTGTGTTGCACGATCAATTGACAGCCAGCAGATTCCTAGCCAGGTTCTCGTGTGCGCGAGAGTGGAGGAGATGCGTGGTAGCAGCAGGCAAGATGCAGAAGTATGGGGAATGGAATCCTGTGGTTGCTCTGCTGCCGGGGACATCCATCAGATACCAAGCGGCCATGATGCTGGGCCTGACTTTTGTTTTCTTGCTCCAGGTCGACCGGTTGCCAGCAGCAACCGAGGGATGCCCTCCTCCCATTGGCGCGCAGCCGTAGAATTGTGGCGCCCCCCCCTGCAAAGTGGGCAGGTCCATGCCGTCCCGCCGCACCCGCCTAGCGCCCGCTCCCTCAGAACCCGCGCTAACGGGACTCGCTAGACGTCACCCAGCAGCGAGCCTGCTGAGGCTCGTCGCACGAAATTTAGCCTGAGCACGGCACCGCGACAAAGGTTTGCTGGGCCCGTCGACGACAAACGGCCACTATTGTTCGTCAATGGAGCGCCAACAGTTTCGAGGCGACGATGAGATTGCCGTTGTTTTGGGTCCCTTGGCCCCATTCGCAGCCTTACAACACCAGTACTATTAATTAAGCGCTCTTCCCCCGACAAAAGTTCCTCGACTCGACCTCTGTTTGCCCACGCAATCCATTCGACAACACAAGCCGCCTTGCGATCTGATGTCGTTGCCGCCTCGGCCAACCAATCTCACCCTCCGCTGCCCTGCTGCGTCATCATGGCAACCGGCTGGGGGCCTCCGCCGTCCATGTTTTTGACGCAAGCATCGCCAGTCGATAATGCTCTCTGCTATCCTTGTTTATGTTGTTTTCCTTGTCGTCTCCACGATCTTTGTCAATCGTCGCTGTGTGAGCAAGGCTCCACGTTTGCCTCGCTGCTTTTCCCGTCGAGGAAGTTCGCTCGGTTCCCCGCAATCTTGGTCGCTCTTGTCCTCTGCCGTCCGGAACCATGATCCTGACATTTTACGCCAGTGGACAACGTTGTCAGGACTAGGTAGTGCCATCGAGAGTTCGATTGGCATGAGACCCCCCTGTCGGAGGCCACTCCTTGCGAGGCCAACACCACCGCACAGTCTGGCAGTGCGTTTCATCGTTTCCATCACTTCAATTGGGGACAGGCACGCAGGGACTGATGAAATCTCCGATTGTAACCAAGATTGACCAACAAGCGGGAGGCAGCAGAAACGAGCAATGCTACACGGCTGCTCGCACTTCTTCCCTGCGGCTTTGTGCAGAACCAAAACTATCTGGACCAATACTCTCGAGGCTATTGGGATGGTATTGGAGGTATCTAGCTTGTTTTTGAAGACCTCGATTTTATTTTTCTCGTTTCTCACAGTGGAAATATGTCCTTCGCGGCGTGGTGATTCGTTTGGTTTTCAGGGACTTGATTCTTGGGGCGCCGAGGGTGTTCTTCATTTCACCCGAACCCAGGCCAATCCCAACCCACGCTCGCAGCCACCTCATGCATTTCTTTGCACTCGGCATCTGTCAAATTTGCATCAGGATGCGTAAAATAGATGTTGACAGCCAGAACTCTAGTTCTAGGGTTGTCGAGCCGCAGCGCTTGGAAGACGCAAAAGACCGTGTATCCGGGTGCCTTACACGCGCCCCGGACTTCCGATTCGTGCGCTTCTACCGACTCCATTGAACGACATCCGAAACTTTTGCCGGCGAGGAGGCGCCCTCGGGTATACGCAAAGTAAGCTGATGTGGCGACGATGGCTAGATACTCAGGTTCTCACCTCTTTTCTCGCAAACGTTGCGTCACATTTGGGTAAAAGTGTAGCCGAGCTTTGAGGAGAAGCATGTTTACCGTCTATAAAGCTTGCAGTTGTGAGCAGTCTTCTCCGGCTCGGCAGGCTGTGTAGCGTCCAAGTCACCATGGCTCGTCTCGGTTTTGTCCTCTTGTTGGCGCAGGGCCTTGCTGGTCTTGCCCAACAGGCGTGCTCTTCTGCTCCGGAGCCGTTCGGTTTCTTTGTGAACAACACGATCTACCAGCCGATCCGCAGGGAGAGCCTGACTTACCCACGCTTTGTCGAGCTTGAGGATGGTACCATTCTGGCTACAGCGTCCATGTCGGGCTCAACACCTGTCTTTCCCGTCTTTGAGAGCAAGGATGGCGGCGCGAGCTGGAAGTGGATCTCAGACATTGCGGACACCGTCAACGGCTGGGGCATGACTGCGCAGCCTGCCTTGGCTGAGTTGACTGAGCCCCTGGGTGGTTATGCCAAGGGCACCATCTTGGCCTCGGGAAACAGCTGGAGCAATAATGGCACCCGTATCGATCTCTACGCCAGCACAAACAAGGGGAAAACATGGGAATTTGTTAGTCACGTCGCACAGGGCGGACGTCCCAACACGACCAACGGCGCTGACCCCATCTGGGAGCCATATCTTCTGTGAGACCCATCCCTGCGTTCTTGTGTTCAGTCGGGTGCTAATTCGTCTCAGTGTCTACAATAACTCCCTGGTGTGTTACTACTCGGACCAGAGGGACCACAATCATGGTCAGAAACTGGCCCATCAAGTGTCCCGCGACCTCAAGAACTGGGATCCTCCGGTTGACGATGTTGCCTATGACCAGTACATCGCCCGGCCGGGCATGACTGTTGTGGCCTACATTCCGCCCATCGACCGGTGGATTCTTGTTCACGAATTTCCAATTGGCAACTCGAGTTCCCACGGAGTCAACTATCCTGTCTACTACCGTCTTGCCAAACATCCCACGGAATTCCGTTTCTCAGAAGGGTTGCCAATCGTCATCAATAACCAGACAGCTCCCAACGCGAGCCCATACGTTGTTTGGAGTCCACACGGAGGTCCAAATGGTACGATTGTGGTTTCTGACGCAGATAATCCGCAGGTTTACACCAACCGGTTTGGCGGCGCTGTGGACAAGTGGGAGGAGCATGCCACTCCTGCTCCAGCAACATACAGCAGGGCCATTCACATCCTGAAGAAACATCCCAACAATCTCCTTATCTTTGGAGGAGAGACCTTTGACAACATGAGGCTTGGCCTGCTGACACCCTTCACGGCAACTGTCCTGCCTTTGGACCAGACTCTTCGCACTGGACCACCACCTCGTCCCGCTACACCTCCCACGCGTCGAAGACGTGCGACGCATTTTTCGTAGGTGCCCTATCAGCACTGGGTTCGATGGCAGCTCCAAACAGACAAATATACAATTGATCCCGACTCAGTCCAACTCCATGTCGTCATCAGCCGGGTTCTCTCCCGTCATGATGTCCCTTTCACGGTCTTCCCTCACACCGAGTCGACCAGCCTGAGCATAAGACGCGTCGCGTAGATCCTGAAACATACTTCGCATCTCAAGAACCACGATCCTCGTCTCCGCCGCGCTGGTATCAACTAAGACCTCCAGCCCCGGTATGGGATTGGCCGTCTTGGCGCCCTCACGCTCAAGAACAACCATGGGCTCGTGGAATACCTCGTCATCATCGGCGCCATCGCAATACCGGCACGGCAGGGCGTCAACTTGAAGCGAAGCAGTCTCCTCGCTCTCAATCTCCTCCACAAGCCCGATCACCCACCCAACCACATCCTCCACTTCAACGTCCGCCATAACCCCCTTCCAATACCGTTCCAACTGGTCCAACCCACCAGTCCCAATCCTCCCGGGAGAGCCCACAGCCGAAACCGCCATCCCCATTGCCGCTCGTTGAACACACCGTCCCCAGACCCCATCCACGCTCTGAATCATCCCAACCTCATCCTGCAACCGCTCATCAAACTCCCACATTTCTGCCTTTCCCTTTCCTTTTCCTTTTCCGTCTCTCCCAAGCCCCCCGTCCAATAACCCTCCATCCCCAACCAACCCATCAACAACACCACTCCCAGAACCACCAACCATCCCCTCCAACCCCCTAACCACACGCTCCGCATCCGCATCTCCCCTCGCCAAAATTCCCATCATCAGCACACCCCTTTCATCATCACTCATATTCTCAAACACGCCCAGACCGGTGGCACTGTGGTCTTGCACAAAATCCAAACACCCACGGAGCCGTTCCAAGCCTGCATCGCCCCCCATCGTTCCCACCGCAGCGAGGACGTGAACGCGGAGAGTTTGCCATTTCGCTAGTGTCGCGATAAAACAAGTCTTACAGAGCACCGTTCCTTGCGGGATGGACGGGCCTGCCGGTGTTGTTGGGGTTGCTGTTGCTGTTGCTGTTGCGGTTGCTGTTTGTGGTGTTGGCGTCAGTAGTGATGGCTGTGCGTGTGGAAAAGTAGGCGGATTTGGAAACGTAGGCGTGCTATCCCATATCTGGAGCGACGAGAGACGTCTGTTTCGAAAAGGCGGTTCGGTGAAGTGGTGTGGGATCTGGGCGTGGGAGAGGGGTGCGAGACCTGGTGCGGAGGGAGTAGGTGGGGAGGTGAGAGGGTTGTAGATGACGTGGATTGTGTCTTGGATTTCTTCGTCCCGTTCTTGTCCATGGGGGGTGTGGGACGTTAGAACGTGGCTGGTGGGGAAACTCTTCTGGAAGGGGATGGTTGGGGCTGGAAGAGACTGGGGCGTTGGTGTTGGGGAAGCTTGGGGTGTTTGGGTGCCCTGCGAGGCCAAGCTTGGAGTGTCGCTTTGGGAGGTAGCTGTTGTGGGATTTACATGATAGTTGCCGTTTGCTTGGATAGCGGGTTTGGCTCGTCGGGTCAAGCCGAATTGTCGCGGTGATGGCGGTGGCAGGGTGTCTTCCGTTTCTTCGAGGGCTTCGAGGTTGGCTCTTCGCGCGGCGTGGCGTGCTCTGTTTGCTTGTTGTTGGAAACTGGTACGCGCGGATCGTAATTCTGGTTCGCATTGGGACCCTGAGGCTTCGTTGAGGGGGGATGGGAACATGGTTGTGGAAAGGTTAAGGTTTTGTGACATTGTGGTGCGTTTTGGGAGAGATGATGTTGAGGAGAGATATCATGTTGGGATTGATGCGGAACCACATGTTGAGTGGGGGTTCGTACTGTTCGGCTTCTTTGTCTATGGAATGTGATGGACTCGCCATGAGGCGATGATAAACGGCTACCGTTTCCGGGACATCTTGCCACCACATGCATGTGTTGCATGTCAACAAAGGACTACTCGTCAGGGGAAGCCCGGCCTTGGCCGTGGCATCGTGGCGACGCCGCGGGACAGAGCAAACTTGTAAAATGATTTGTATTGGCAGACAAAGAAAACAGTACAGTCTAGCAAAGCTGAGGTATCACAAATGACAAGCCGCCGTGTAAATGCTGAGCGACGTTAACCTCCCAAACGCCGGTGCCACCTCGTCCTGGACAAACAAGTCTTGTCCGTCAAAACCCCACCCAATTTGTACAAGCCGACGTAGAAAACAAAAAGAAAATAATTGTGTCATGTTTGCCGTGGTTTTGTGTTTAGTTGAGAGGATACCGTATACGCTGACAAATCCGTAACGTATTGTGGTGCTTAGTGGTTGCCGTTGATGGCCTTCTGGTTGGCGCGCTCGTGCTCCGACATCTGCCCAGCCATTCTACCAAACTGCCACTCGGGCAGGGTGATGCCTGTCTGCTCGTTGATGGTGGTCATCAGCGGTGGCAGCATCTGGTAGATGTTTCGCATCGTGGCCGTGCTGCTCTGACCAGCGCCAATAGCGCCCGGCTCCGAACCAGCCTCGGCGCCCGTGTTCCAGACGCTGATCTTGGGCTGGAGACCGTTGAGCGCCGTGGCGTTGGCCTTGGCGAGCTGGACATACGTGCCCTTCTCGATCATCATGTACTGCAGGAGCCCGGCAGGGCCGCCGAACGCGTTGCTGAGCTTGCCGTAGGCATCTGCCATGGCCGCCATACCCTCGGCCTCCTTGAGTTTCATCTGCAGCTCGGCTTCGGCCTTCTTGATGGCGGCATAGTTCCACGCCTCGGCATCCGCCTTGGTCTTGTATGCGGCCGCGTCCGTCTCGACCTTAATCTTGTACGTGCCAGCGTCGGTCACCTGCTTCGCGCGCTCAAAGTTGGCCTTGGCCTCGGCTTCGATCTCGTACGCCTTGGCATCGGCTGCTTGCTGCTGCGACTCACGCGAGATGGTCGCCTTGACGACGTCGGTGGCACGGAGACGCTCCATCTCGGCAGCAGCGCGCTTGATCTGGACTTCCTTCTTGAGCTCCTCGTCTTGCACCTCCGTCTTACGGGTGGCGGTAATCCGAGCAATCTCGACGTCCCGGTTGAGCTCCGTCTTCTTGGTCGCGAGGATGGCCTCGGCATTGGCACGCTCAATGTCTCGCTCCGTCTTCTGGACAGCCGTCTCGGCATTGATCTTGGCAATCTCACGGTCCTGCTCGCCCTTGCGCTGCGCCTCACCAACGTTACCGCGCAGCTGGGCGGCGGCGACATCGATTCTGGCCTGGTTTGTGGCGCCCTCGTGCGCCTTGCGGCTCAGAGACTCAAAGTAGATGGAGTTGGGCGCGTCCTTGAGCTCCTTGACGTTGGCGTTATAGATCTTGAGGCCAAACTGGTCGAGCTCGCTCTGGATGTTGCGGAAGATGCGGCGCTTGAAGACCTCGCGTTCGGTGAAGATCTCCTCCATCGTCATGCTCGACACCAAGACACGCGTCTCACCCTCAATGATGCCCTTGACAATGTTCTCCAAAAACGGCCGGTTGTCGCCCAGCCCCTTGGTGCCGCCTGCCGAGTCGGCCAGCAGCATGGCATACTTCATCAGCGAGTCGCCCCTGTCCTCGCGCTGCCCGTCATCGGCGTGGTCGTCGCCCTCCGGGACAACGGGCTCGATCGCCTCGTGGGCCTTGGTGTTAGCGCCGCGCTGGTTGACATCGGGGCCAATAGTGAAGACGACGGGGAGCAAGAACTGCAGCTTCTCCTTGGTCATGGCCTGCAGGTTCATCGCATAGTCGTGCGGCTGCACGCTGAAGCGCATGCATCGCTGGAAGGGCCAAACCCATGCTGCCTTGGTAATTTTGACTAGACGCTGTCAGCACACATCCAAGAGTGGGGCACGGGACAAGTACCATTCTTGACGTTCATGCCAGTAATGGCAAGGTACTCGTCGGGAGCGGCAATCCTGTAGGAGGCCATCTTGTCTGGGTGGAAGGAAGGTGCTTGTTGGGGGTGGAAGAGTGGCTAGAGTCGACGGGAAGTCCTGTCGAGCTAGAGTCGGATGGTGATATGGAGGTCCCGGTTTGTGGAACGAGGGGTGTGGGGGACGTTTATAGTCGAACGAGCGAGGTGGCGTTCCCGGTGATTCGGAGAATAGAGTTCAGCGGGAAGCTGCAAGGGGTCAGGAGACGGCGCTGGTGGAAGAAGTTGCGGCCGAGTGCAATTGTCCCGGTGGAAAGCAGATGTGAAATCCAACAGCCAATGAGTGATGACAAGAACACAAGAAAGAAAGGGACCTGCAGATGGCCTCCATCATATATGCTGTCACTCTCTGCTAGAACTCCTCGCCAAAAAACACACGGCCTCCCGTGTTTGCTGCCGGGATGATACACAGCCTTGCACTCTCTTTGTTGATCCATGCCAGATTTCTCAATGAACGTGCTTGGTCCCTAGGCTGACTGCCTTGCATGCCTTCGAAGGCTAAGGGTCTTGGGTGGAAGGTGGCAGTGCTGAGCTAGCGAATAATAGTGCGATCCGTAACCGAAAACTTCTGGAAGCCTACCATTCGGGGTTCCTGCACGACCGTTCAATCGAATGCTGCAGCGGGGTAATGCACCCCGTGATTGCCATGTCGAATCGCCAGTGGACGTCGGATTCATCTGTTCGGTCACATAAGAAGCTTCGGTCTCCTAGTCTAGCGGATTGCAATCGCGGATCAACGCCGTGATACGGTGATGGGGCCCTTTGCCCCTCGGCAAAGTCTGCCGAAGCTCAAGGCCCGATGTCAGACGGCCGAACTTTGCGACGGCGAACAGCTCAGGGACGCTGTTTTGGGCACGGGGGTCGAAAGCGGCCACCGATTGCCCAGACAGCGAACAGACCACCAGACGGCAGAATGAGGATGGCAAGACCGTGGTGTGGTTTGATGCTTGGCCCTGGGCTCCCTCTGTTTGGGCAAGCGCCACTGTCAACTTCCATGATCGGTGAGGCAAACGAGAACCGCCGACGGTATTCTTTGTGCCTGCAAGGTTGTAGGAATTTTGCAGTGCCCTTTTGGCGTTGCCTTTTCGCTACACAAATGCGGTGTTGATTGCGCGCGGTTGGTGGACGGCCTCCATCGGGCCGCATTCTGCCCACCTCAGCTTTTACCCCCGCCGTAATCTCCACCTGACAGCGCTGAACGAGGCGCAGTGGCCCACCACGTGCCAATGAGCCGTGATACCCCATCAAACAACCATCAACGATGAACGACGGCAGGAGTCACAGGCAAGCGATAGCATGGGGTGAGGGGTAGAACCCCGACGGCAAGGCTTAGAACTTGCTCAGTCTCCCTTGGTAGGACTTCAGCATCGGATGCGCAGCCTTGTAAACCCGACATCACACCACGGCTTGTCCCCTTGACGGAGGCAACCATTCTCTCACGTGGTGACGTTGGCCCCTAGCTGCAAACCTTATGTTGAACACTTCCCACGCCGCAACCTCCAACCCGCACCTTCGGCTCCGCTCGCCACACGGTACGGCCGACTTGACAACCGCACATCTCCGGTCAGATAGCGATAGCCGTCACAGCCGGGCACCCGGAGACACAACAACAAACCTGCGTTTTCCTCCTCCCCACTACTCCCAATCTCACCACCGAAAACACAATGGCAGAGCTCTTCTCCATAGTCGACTCCCTAGTCGACGGTGACCGTCCTCCAACCTACTCCGAAGCAACAACAACAACTCCGTCCCTCTCCTCCCTCCGCTCAGCCCTCCCCTCATCGACCTCCCAAAACCACGTCCAATCCTCGCCCTCATCTCAAACACCACAGCCAAACCTCCTAACCTCCCCCCTCACAACACACTTCACAGCCCTCCCCTCCCAAATCCGCTCCACCCACGACCGCCACTTGACAACCCAAACCGCCCACGACCTCGACACCCTCGACCTCCTCGTCCCGCCAATAACCCACTTCCTCACCACCCTCCCAGCAACCCACCACGCCGAACTGACCCTCGTCCCCGCATCCGCCGTTCCAGCGGGGTGGGCCCTCTCCGGCGCAGCCGAACGTCGTCGGGCGGGTGAAACGATCCGCGCAGCGCGCGTCGAGAGTCCATTGCCTCCTCTTGCATCAGACTCCAAGGGATCCAAAGGAGATGGTGACAAAAAACCCAGCGGCAGAGTCACGCCTGGAAGCGACGACGGAGACGGAAGCAACACGGCCACCAAAACCAAGGAATTCGACGAATGGGGCCGTTTCGATGACGACGAGGGGACGCCTACCGTCAACAGTGGGGAGGGGACGTTTTTCAGAGACGAAAAGATGGCGAGGCGGTTAGCGGCGTATTTGGCGCCTGTGCATGTCGCTAGGAGGGAGGTGAAGGAGGCTGTAGAGACAACAAAGGGGGGGTGGTTTGGACGGGGCAAGGGGAAAGCCAAGGAGGGAGGCGCTGTTTCTGTTACGGCTGCTGTGCCGGTTGGCGGTGGGATTCTTGCCGGACAGGCTGATGAGAGAGTTAGTCTTGGGGTGAGGGTCGAGGAGGTGACGTTTAGGAGGGAGAATGATTGGGGTGTTTGGGAAAGTTTGAGTGGGTTTGGGATTGTGGTTTCTGTGCGGGTTAGGAAGCTTTGAGGATGGAGGTGACGGTGATGAGTGGTGAGTGGTGATGAGTGAGCTCGGACTCGTTGTCACGGGCAGTTGATGGCCGCCTATTATGTGGACTCGGTGCTTCACTTCCCAGCACTCCTCAAGCCAGTAGGCTCGCTATATACATATTCCCGACTAAGAATACAAAAGATCAACCAAATCGGATGCCATTTGATGGCTCCCAAGTGCCCTTGACCGGAGGCGCATTCCCTCCTTGCTGTCCGGGGCCCGATCCTGACGCTGGAGACCCGGCAAACTTGATGCCCATGTCTGGTTTCCACTGCATGTTGGCAACCGGCGCGATGGCTGGCATTGGCTTAGGCTGCTGGGGCGGGACGTTGTCAGCCCAACTTTGAATCTGCGCTTCGACCGGCGTGTGGACCTGTTGTCGGACGGGCTGTGGGGATTGTTGGTAGAAAGATGACGGGCTTGGCTGCGCAAATGCTTGAGCAGCGGGTGGTTTGGCCGGCGTTGCGCTGATGGACATGGATGCTAAAGGTGGCATGTAGATATCGCTGTTGACAAATGTCAGTATTTGGACACCTTCGACATTGGGGGATACATACTCCTCAAGGCTGCGGGCGTCCTTTCTCCTTTCGTTGACCCAGTGACGAGCTTGGTTCCGGAACTGCTCAACAATCTGGCTCAGGTCGTTGTAGAACTTGCGGCCAACCTCAACGTTGCTGACAATCTCCTTGTACTTGTAGTACGCATTGTCCAGCCTCTGGAGGGCTTTCTCCCGGTCAACGTTGCCCCTGTCTCCTGCAGTCCTCTTCTGGGCCTCAAACTCGCGGTTTGCCCGCTCCACGTCGCCGAGTATCTTTTCTTGGTCTGCCCGCTCTTTCTCGACAGACTCGACATCCGTCTCGTACAGCGTGTCCAGTCGCTTCTCAAAAAAGTCCTCAAAATGTGCTGCCACAATGGCCGTGCTAGGGTATGTTCTCTCCAAACGTGCTGCCTCGGCCAGGATGTCCACCTTGATGTCATCATTACGGCTCTTTGTCTTGAGAGACTCGACCCGTTTCCTCCTTCTCGATTCCAGCCGCAACACCTCGTTGTAGGCGCCTCTCAGCCTTCCTATGGCTGGCTTTAGGATCTCGGGAATCTCGGTTTTCCGACTGTTGGGGATATAATCCATCATGCCCCTATCAGGGCCAGCCAGAATGGCCAGCGTCTCTTTGACAGCGGCAAACTTCTCTCGCACAATGGCATCACTCGAGGTGCTGGACGCAAAGTAGCCATCGATCTCGGCCGCTTGGTTCCATAGTTTAGCACCGCCATCCCTACTGGGGTCTACTCTGGACTCAGGCCGTGTCCATCGGATAGTGCCATGCTTGTTTCGCATCGCCCTGTCTTCCTCCTCTTCAGCCCTAAGAAGCGCCTTGCCTTCTTCAAAGACGGCGCGGTCGGCAGAGCAGAGTTTCTCAATATCCGCGAATCCCCGTTGGAGCCTGTTCAGGGCATCTGCCTGCCTGATTTCTTCGGCGTGTTGGACTAATGTCCCTGGAAGGCCGAGCGGTTTCTCAAGCGCCTGCAATGAACCGGGAAGGTTCAAGCTGGACAGAATCTCGTGAACTCTGTCCGTGAGTGTCTCTAGCTCAGCGATGATGTTGTTGTTGACAAGTCTGTCTCGCCGTTCCTCGTAGATGGAAACTGCCACGTGAACCGCAAAGGGCACAAGCTTGTTGAAGAGAGCCGGCCCGAACTCCGCGTGGTCCCCGAAGTACTTGTAGGGCTCCGCCACTTGTGGTGGAATTCGGGCAACCGCCATGTTTGCTCGATCCAGAATTCGGAGCTCCGGTTTTGGAGGGACAACCTCTGAGGCAGAGTTAGCGCAACTCGAGGCAGACCGTGGTAACTGACTTACGCAGGTAGATCACATCATTGTCTCTCTCCGCTCGTTTGAGATCTTCCTCGACTCGTTTCTTGAGGCCGTTGAGATCGTCCATAACAGCCTTGCTGAGATAGCCTCCCTTGCACTCCTTAAGTCCCTCGTTGACGCAAGCAACAGCATCCTTGAGCCGAGCGATCTCCTCGCCGTACTTTCGCTTTTCCAAACAGCTGCAAGCCTCACGGTATTGCGCAGCGGCAGCAAAGTGGTGGTGCTTGGCGCTCATATGGTGTATCCACGCCGAACTGATGGCCTCGCTCCTCATCGCAGCGTCCCCGGCCAAATTGTATAGATCAGACACGCGGGCAGCAAGCTTGGCGATCGATGCGTCCTTGTAGCCATCCATAACTGCCTTTTGCCAAAAGCACTCCTGGCTCTGGGCCAGCAAAAGCTGAATCAGAGACTCCAGGGTGGCCTCGTCCATGTCGTCCGGTGGGTTGGCCATGCGCAGCTCGGGGAGCACCTCGTTCTTCATGTGTGTGAGCACGCCGGCAGCCTGCGAGAACCAGCTCGCCGCAGTCTTCAGCCCCTCCGTCGTTCCCCTATTAGACGAGATGGCAAGCTGGGAGTACAGAGCGGCGAGGTTGTAGAGCACATTCAGCAGTTCGTACTTGAGGTTGTTTTGGACCAGTGGGTGTTCCGTGTGATAGCCCAGGGCGGGGTACCAGGTAAAGTCGGCGCCAATCTGTAAGAGCATTGCGCAAACAAGGTCAGAAAAGTTCCGTGTCAAGATGGGATAGGGGCGAGAATAGGGGGCTTGTTTACGTCAATAGGGAACTTTCCGCCGAGCCAGACCAGCTGCCCCGCATATGTCTGGAGCTTCTTGATGCCGCTCGGATGGGCCTCGCGCACGTTGATGGCATCCCGCCGCAGATTGTTGATGACCTCGAGATCATGGCGGAACATGTCCGGGTGCTGGTCGTACTTCTTGGAGATGTACTGCTGGATCGGCGTCGCGAGCGACATTTGCGTCGACTTCCGGAACGGAAGCGACAAGATGTTTGAGCTGCATCGCTTCCTGTCAGCTCCTGTACGCCAAGGCCCAAGGAATGACCTTTGCGCCGCAAACTGGTCTGTCAGGTTACTTACGTAGCCATTTGGAGTTCTCGGCGCGTAGCAAACGTTGTTGAGCTCACGCGTGTAATCCATGTGTTGCCGTCGAGGCTTCCGTTTTCTGATTGGTCAGCTGCGCCTCGCCTGGCTGCCCCACCGCCTTCACTTCACCGCCTAGTAGGGCCGGCAAATTAAGGTTATCTCACCCCTCCACCACCTCCCAC